>JAAAKE020127227.1:4073-14761 GCA_010014785.2 Anisolabis maritima
TTTAAATTTATGACCCAGAATTACCTCAAAATATTAAATAAAATATAAGCCAAAATATGTTGTTTCCTTTTTATTTTGCTTCTCTTTTTATTTTAACTTTTAATACATTCATAAAAAATAGAAAGAATATATTTAATCATTTATAAATTAATATTGTTTAAATTAAAAAATATTATATATGATTGGAAACTAATCAAATTAGGTTATGTCAAAAAATAAATTATCAAATATTTAAGAACATAAGTAATTATATTTACCAGAATTATAATTTTAATAAATAAGAGATTTCACTAAACTAAATATAGATAAATCATTAAATTAAAGGTAATAAAAATATAAAAATTGATATGAAAAAGAGGTCTACTAATGAATTTAGACTTTAAAATTAAATTACATATAAAATTTACTCACATCTATCTCAAAGGTCTGGAAAGAAAATTGACAGGTTAAGATATTAATTACTTTTTTTTCACTTTGAATTTAAAAAAAAGGTCACTGAATTGACAGGTTCATTGATTCGACAATCTGCTTGATAGATGAGGGATCTGTGCATGCGCATATCCATCTCATGATACAATCAATATTAGTTTTTTTGTCTTTTTCGGCATCATAGGCCATTTAGACTTCCTCCTTATTTATCTATATTTATTTATTATTTATAGATAATAAAATATTAATAAATATTTGTCGCTTATGAAGAGAAGCGAACTGAACTTTGGTACTTGAAGCGAGACCTCTACCTCTGTACCAAGGGGCAGAGCAATTTTAATAATAAATAAAGATTAAATTTTTTTTGAAAATATATTTGACTATAAAAAATTAGACCTAGGATTGCGTAGGGAGGCGGGATGATTAAAATAAAATTATTTTTTTACAGGAATACGTTTAAAAGGATAAATTTTTTCACAAATTAATTTATTTTAAACGAAAAACGAAATTTTTGTTGTAAGTTGATTTAAGACAAAAAATTGTTGTTACGAGTCTCTCTTAAAGAAAAAATTCAAAAAATAGAGTCGGAGTTGCATATTTTTGATTCTACTCCACAGCATTATTTTTATCAAAAGTTTAACTAGGTAAAATAAAATACTCGGTCCTTAGACATTTATAAAATCGCCACTTTGGCAGAATATGCAAAAGATCCCACAGTCCATACTAGAGGACTGAATATTTAGAGGGGCTTATAGGACTTAGAGGGCTGACAGCTCAAAACAATACTTCGAAGGGGTGCTCACCTTTCCCCCCGCGCAGCCTGGGCTATGAGAGCATTATGCTACTGTTTAAGATATTTTTTCAAAAATAATAAAATAATAAGACATGGCAAAGATAAGAAAGGGATTATTTATTATATTCCTGCTTCAGATTCAAATCCCACACTTATTTCCGTTCTGACTAAAATGCTCCTCCAGTATCCTTTGTGAAGATTTATCTGACCTTTTTATTTCCTTTTTTTTTCTAATATAAGAAATTAAAAAACATTTCTACTTCCCAGTAAATATTTTGGGAACACAGGAACCTAATCTATAATTCTTTTTCTATTTTGAGACAAAATAAATTCTCACCCCTAAAAAGAGCCCATATTTTGAAGATTATAAAATAATAAATAATATGTTTGAATTTTGAAAAAAATGCATTTACAAGCAAGTATAAAATACGGGTTCAATTTTGTTCTTGAGTTTATTTGATGTTAACTTTTTCCTTTTTTTCTTATCGTCTGCCCTTTTCATAAAATCCCTTCAGGAAATAAACATGACCAAGTCTTTAATTAATCAAATTAGATATTCTGTAGGCTTTTTTACAGTAAACAAGTTCGGGCATAAGCAATATGTCGTTAATTCGTCTTGTTCTACAATTTAAATAATGATTACATTCAATTGAAAATCATGTGAACAGATAGTTCAGCCACAATTGCTGCTAGTATGAGAAAACAAAATTTTATCCTATTTTTGTCATTCTTAATTTATCATTCGTTGGTTATGTTTAATTTAATAATTTAAAAAAAATCCTCGCTTATATAAGCAGAATCTTTTTATTTCAAAATCAGTGACTTCTTTTTCCTATAATTTAATCATTAAACTATAATAATTAAATAATTATTATGAAATTATTTTTAATTACTATATTATATTATTAATTGAAATATTGAAGTTCCAATTTGTTAATGTGATTTTTTTCTCACTTCTTTGCTATTTTAATTAATCATTCAACATCCATTTTGTTTCGTTATTGTTGTTGTTTTTGTTGAACCTGACTAACTTGTTGTCTTTTGAAATTATAGGCTGCTGCGGGTAAACACGAGATGCAATCTGGAAATCACTCTGGATAATATTAAAAAAAAAAAAATTGAGCGTGATTGCTGGTGACCCTGGACCGACCGGCATTGAATCCGGACTATCCAACGGAAGGACTTGGGCGGAGGCCTTCCTTCTTTCGGCCAATGTCACGGAACCAACTGCCATCATTTTATTACATAAATTATAAAAAAATGCTATGCTGTTATTGTCAATTAAGAATTTTAAAAATTTGTGCTAAATAAAAATTAATTAAAAAGAGTGTATTTTAGTATAATCAGAATAAAAAAGTATAAATAATCATGATTATTATTAATTTTCATATTACCATCATTTAAAATATATTTTTGATTATTGATTTTATATTAATTTAGATTTGGGAAAGTAAACAGGGACGGATTTAAGAGGTCGCGGAGTAGCCCCTAAAAGTACTTGAGTTCTAAAAAAAATTTTTAAACCAAGAGGAAAGAAAAATATTTGGAGGAAGAGGCTTAAATGCCTCGATTTAATTTCTTGAATTAGACGAAAATTGTTCATACAAAATTTCATGATAGAAAAAAATTAATTGTACGAATAAGAAACTTTTCTATAGACAATAATGTGGATGTAAAAATAATCAAAAATTTCAAAATTGTGGAGCGCAATTTTATGAAATAGATGTTATCAGTATTTCAAAATTCCTAAAGATTTTTACTATCATTTTGCTTCCCTTGGAATCTGAGGTGATTTATTTATCCATATCTAACAAATCTTGTTATAATAATAAAAAGTGCTCCTTAAAAAAATGCCTAATGTTAGAACCATTAAAATAAAGCCTAAGGGAAGTTTCTAAAAGGTGAGATGATTTGCTCTGTTCCATTATTTTTAACGAGAAACGATTGTATAATGCTAATGATGATATTAAACCGTTTCATTTAATAGCATCCAACGAGATGTTTTAAGGCGCATGTATATGTATACAAAAAAATTGTCCAAGGTTATTTTTTAATGAATAACACTTTTTCTAAAAACCCTAAGGGTCTCTAATTTTTTGTTTTTAGGAGAGTTGAAAATAAAGCAAAGTGAATTTTCTAAGTGCACAAATGAAATTTTTGTAATAAGTGACGAAGGGTGCCTTATGTGATGATAATACGTTCCCTAAGATGGACTCCACTATGAATTTTCTCACGAAATACAAAAGCAATTGCTTGTATATTTTTGAATGATCAAAATCCTCTAAATGTAATGAAATAAATAAATTAATTTACTTCTATAACTATAACCACAAGTTTTGGGTAGTTAGGTTCAATATCATAACAACAACAATAAATGGCATGTCTAAACACTATTATTCCTTAAAAGAAAATCATTTGTAAAAATTCATTAAAATAATCGTATTCTACCAAATACTTAAAAAAATCAAGAATAATTATGAGATTAGCAAACCGCAGCTATACCGTTAACGAAATATATATGTTAATTATATATAGAAAGACAAACTCTTGGTCTTAACGCTTTGAGTTCAAATTTCTCTCTGACATTATTTACTTTAACTTCTTGTATTTATAACAAAATAATGATCAACAAAATTAGAAAGGTCTATTAAAGAGGGGATTAGTGAGTGAGGGAAGTAAAGGGTTAGAGGCTGTTCCCCTCTTTGGGAAAAATACTTTATCTATATATTTTCGAAGATTTTAAATTAAAATTTCGAATAAATAAAAATAATTAAATATAATAAATTAATTCTTTTGAAATGAATTTTTTTTTTAAGTCTTTTTCAGCATCGGAGGCCATTTAGACTCCGTTCTTATTTATTTATATTAATTGGTAACCAATATAATAAAAATAAAATATTTCCGTTCAGGACGGGAAGTAAACCCCTGACCTTTGGTACGTGAAGCTAGACCGCTAGCTTTACACCAAGGGACAGGGTTGAAATGAATGATAAATTTAATTATTTTTTTTATAAATTCTAAAGTAAATTATAGGCTCCTAAAATTATTTACGAGATACTTACTTATCTTCCAACAACGCACAAGAATCAAAATTAGCTTGGGCAAAATTAATTTGGAATAAAGATATTAATTTTCGAAATGTGGAAATCAATTTTTTCATTTCTGTTCGAGGCGTAATTACATATCTGCAAAAAAAATCAGTTTTACTTATTGCTGTAACTTGATTTTTGCTTTTGCCAAATTTATGAATTAGTAAGTCTCCACAATCAAAATAATAAACTTACTCTAAAGTGAATATGAAAAAGGGAGGGTAGGGTAGCACGTACCAGTTAGGGCGTGTAAAATTTTTGGCACTCATTAAAAAGGTTCTTTTAGCAGGTTCATTGAAAATGAGTATTTGGGGTGAAACCAACATTAGTGTAGTCACCTTAGAATTTTATATATTTTTGGAAAAATATAATTAACTGCTATTTATTCTGATAGAAATTGAATTGAAGTCCTGTACCTGCAATGGTAAAATGATTTATTAGTTTTTTTCTGTCAATAATTTATTGTTATTAATCTTTACTCTAGAAGAAATGAAACAGTAGCAACAGATGTCGAATCAGTATGGGAAGTGTGTCTCTAAATAAAAAAGTAATAGGCGGTTTTTATCATTCTGAGTGTCTATAAAAATAGTCGCCTATTAGAAATTAATTTTTTAAAATAAATAATATAATTTATACAATTAATCAAGTCAACTTAATGGTAAGGCAAGAAGAATATTATAATTCATATTATAATTAAGATTTTTAATTATGATGATTCAGAGTTCATTAAAATTAAAAAAAAATGCTAATTTAAGAATTAATGAATGAATATTTCCTTTAAAATATTTTTTTTATTTCAATTCTCTTAAAGTTCAATATTTTTTGGCGAATTCATAAATTAGATAAAACTAGAACACAGTTGCAAAATATGAATTAATAAAAAAGATCAAGATAATTAATTAAATATTGAATAGTCTATTTTTAGGTCATTCGTCCCGAAATCTGCATTAGAATCTCATAAATAAAAATTTGAACAGGAAATTTGTTTTCTTTTCGTTGATTTTAATATCCGATTCGGGATAATTAAGCATGTTATTCAGTTATAAATTTATATTTGTTTTTAAAATTTGAAGGAAAGCTTAAAAAAAAAATAAAACGAATAATTAATTATATTTTTGTTGAATTAGAAAAAAGGAAGTAATAAAATTGAGATTAAAATACTGTTGGTATAATGACCAATAAATTTTAGGAATGCACAAATTTTAATACTTAAACTAATTCTACAGTAAGTAATTAAATGTAATTTTTATAAAAATGTTAGTGAATGGCGGATATGGCAATATTTATTTACAGTTCAACTTGATAAATAAGTAAAAATTTTCCCTGAGGGTTATTTTTGTTTATAAGTAATTTCAATAGTACGTATCTAATATGTAAATTAGAATACTAAATGATATTATATTAGAGACCTTGGTTGTTTTTTAAGATATCTAAGAAATTAAAAAATTTTTGAATGATAATCTTGTCATAGGCAATATAGGCAAGCAAACGAACTTCTCTGATTAGCTGGTGGCTAAGAGATTTTTCATCAGATCATTATTTTAAAAATGAAAAATTCAGGAAATAAATGTTATGGTATTTTTTGAAAGTGTCTAGACTTTATTTTTATTTCTATCAGCTTTAGAGCTAATTCAAAGTTCAAGTTTTAATAGATAAGATAATGCCCTGGCTTAGAATATTTGTTACACGTAAATATATACCTTAGCAGCAATAGGAAACCTGCATGTCATAAAGGTATATAACTAGTAACTTTTCGATTGGCTTCAGGGAATCAATTTATGAAAACAATGCTATAAATTCTCTTATCCATTAAAACAAGAGCACTGATTATGATTGATCTCTTAATTTTCTCTTAAGCTTAAATACCTTCATAAAAATCCCAAATCAAAATTTCAACCTTTAGAATGATAAATATCTACTCCTCCATTTCGGTTTGTCAATAATATCTAAATTTTATTTAGCTATTTTTCCTATTTGTTGCTCTATTATTAAATAAATTTGATATTTAAAAATATATTATAAAACCGTTTTCAATGAAGAATTTAAATATTTTCTTGAATTTTGAAAAAATTCTCTTTCATTCTTTTCTATCATAAATCATAATTGAGTCCTTCATCATGTTGAGTCATCTGAGGAAGTCATAAAAAATTAAAATTAATATATATATTTTAGTAATAATTATAAAGGAATTTGATAGTCTCTTGCATAAATCGACATAAAAATCAATTGTATTAAATTTGTCAATGTTAACGAGATTTATCACTCTCTTAATTAATATGTGAAATTCCCTGCGTCGTTCTCATTGCTTGATAGGCTATCATTTCATTAACTAAGGTGAAATGACACTTGTCCTCTCCCCAATATGCTGTCAAGGGCACTTTTATCTACTCGCCTTAGGAGGTGGGTGACATTCGTTTAAAAAAACTTGCTGATTGATTTCCCTCTCTCTTCTCTTTTTAGTGATAGGATTACATCAGCGTAAACTATGACTAGGCAAAGAACAGTAATATCTAACTGTATCAATTAGAGCGTTCCTTTTTTTAATCAAGTGCAAGAGAGTTCAATGAGAAATAAATTTCAATAAATTCCTTAACCTTCGAAATTTTATTTATTGGATATTGTATTTATATATGTAGGTATATCAGAAGAGAATTCCAGGGTCGCCCAGATTCAAATTCTTTTATAATGAATCGTCCTCCTACTTTGTTGACCTTTATAGTTCGATTTAACTAAGGATAAGGAGTGTATCAGGTCATCACCTATTTGACTCCCACTGGTCCATACAAAAGAATGACATCAATTTATAATTCTATAAAAATAAATCTATAATTAAAATCACTATCATTTTATTTATATTTTATAAATAAGATTTGTTGCTCAAGCTAAACTTTTAAAATTCTAATAAAAATTTTACTTTGGCTTGGATTAATAGAGCCAATTTTTTATTTTTCCTGAAGAGGTCATTTCTTTGTGTATATCTTTAATGGGGGCCTTAATCCTGCTAATTAAAAAGTGCAAATAAATACAATAAATAACATCTTTCAAAAGGAATCTCACAACAAATAATGAACAAGAGAATTTTTAAAAATGAGTTGAAAAAATAAGTCAATATATCCCTTTTTTTAAATCTTAGTCAGGTGCATTTACAACTATTATTATTAAATTAATTAGACTAGACAAATAAGAAAATTATTTTTTAATTTAATTTTTCTGAAACTCTGAAAAAAAGGCAGATGTTGGGAATGGAAAGTAAAACAAGATGCGGTATTTTAGGAACAAGTAGAGAGATAGTTGTTAAGGCCTTAGACTATCGACTAGACTAGCTACAGGGTTCATGGTTCTTGCCACTTTGTGATCTCCCTAGAAGGGAAGCCTATCCCTCCAATATAAGGGTTAAGCAACGTGCAGGGACCTACAAATAAATATATCCACACTAGTCACCGAAGTGGTGTGCTCGAATGTATTAAAATTAATAATTTCATGTGCTGGTCCGTACATCTTCTTGCATTTATTCCTTTTATAATAATTTTATAGAAGGAAATTTTCTAGTTTATATTCAAAATTTATTAAAGCTAAGGTAATATAATAAAAGGTAAGTAATAAGGACTCGGAGAAATAAAACAACATGTTTCTTAGGTTGGTGTCAAGTTAGCCGAAATATTTCCCAAATAAAGTGATTCTAAGTGGAATCTGAGAAACAGCTGATTTTATTTCTTTGAGTCCTTTTATTATATATACTGAATATTCAAAATTTTTTTCAAAAAAATTTACTTACATAATTTTCTTTAAATTTTTAATTGAATTAATCTTGTAATCTTGAAAGACTAATTTTCCAAATTTATTGAAGTTAGTATATTTTATTGTTTTGCCAAATAGATATGCTTGAGGTTCCAACAATAGAGAAAAGGAGCAGTGGCCAAGAAAGAAGCAGGTATATTAGATATTTGAATGCAGATCTTAATGTTTTAAAGTGAATAAATAGGAAATATTTCATTTAATTTATGAATCTCTTAGTTTATTCTGGAATAAAAATAAAAACATTAGGTGAAATAAAAAGAAAAAACCATAAAGAATGTTTTTCTATTGACAAAGAATTGACTTGATGTAACTAGATCAAACAAAGAAAGAAAAAAAAAGAAATAATTCTCTGAAGATTGTGAGGACAAATAAATAATAAATTCTAAACAAATACCTAAAAAGTAGAGATAATTAAAAAATGGAACATATATAAATTTTATATTTATGATAAATTCTTACAATATTTTTTATATAAGTATTTATACTAGTATAACATGAAAAGAAATTAAAATATATTAGAAAAACTTTGATATTAATAAATAAGCGTTTTAGAAATGAAAATAAAAAGTATAAAATTTGACTTGTTTAATAATATTAATTATTTAATATTAATAATTTAAAAAATCACCTTTTTGTTGTGAAAATTTAATATGATGTTGATAATTATATTATTGTTGTTTGGTTTGAAAATTGAGCGAACTGTCTATTGATTGGCAAGGCGTATCAATGTCGGGATCGATCGACATGGACTTGACGTTGTAACGAGGGGGGTAATTCCCTATATAATGACTCGGGCACATGGTCGTTACACCGATAGACAAGATCACTCCAAATGATCATTTCCTGGCTAAAGCAGAGTACGCCTAAACGTCCTCCTTCGAGTGAGTTATCGAAAACGTTGCCCGAATCGGCTACAAGACGTTCTCCTTCGTAGATGCGAAGACGTATTAGGCCGATCTTCGGCCGATGAAGAAGCAACCATCGATAGGCGGTGCGCTCTCGCCATCCTACGTTGCGAGGATCTTTCCAGAGTAATTTTACCTAGAAATTTTTTTACAAATAATTAATCAAAAGTATATAAGTGGAGGTGCATGAGAAGTTCTGGTGGGGTAATCATCATTCAAACAAAAGGTTTTGGTACGAAAATACTAATACGAATAAAGTCTGTTAATCCTGTTAAAATATATTTATGATAAAATTATTTTTCAAAATTAGATCATCTACTACTGCCCTTGGATAGGCCCATGATGAGTATACTTAATTTAAAATAAACTAAATAATCAAATAATCTGTGATGTTGAATAGTAATAGTTCTACAGAAGTTTAGCACGGGAGGGGGAGAAAAAACAAGCCTAAAAAGAAAATTATCAAATGAAAAATCAAACAAGAAAAAATGCTGAAATGAATTTACAAAAAAAATATAGGGGTCTAAACGAAATAAGCATGCTAACTAAAAGAAATTTTTTATTTTTCTGTATTCGTTAATAAATTTTTCATCAATAATGAAGTCGATAAAAAAGTTTGAAACCATTAGATTATATCAGTGGTTCTCAAACTTCGGTACGCATTACTCCGAGGGGTGAAACTTTTCAAAGGAATGCAAGCAGCCTAGAAATGAAAAAATGAAAATACAAATAAAAGTGATATTTATAGAAAATTTCATTATTAATTAGGTTTTATATTATAATAAATAGAAAACCGCCTTAATAATTTGCCAAGTAATTTAATAGTTACAGTATTTGTCATAATTAGGAGAAGGGATCATGAGGATCATATGAGGATAATCGACCGCCCTATTTTGGGAGATCAAATCCTCTATTTTAACTTTCTGCCCTACCTAATCTAAAAATAATCAGGAGTCCTATTTTACTAAGAAAAGTTTAAATCTAATTGTAATTATGTAATTTAAGTAGTTGTTTTTGAATGGGGGCAGGTAGGCTGGAATATAGAGAAACAAATGCTTGGTTCCTCTCTCAATCCTTTATTACTGAGAAACAAGTGAGGACGTTTCGGTTACGTCCCGGTTCTGACCTTAATCAGTAATTTTGGTCACTGCTATATGGAAATGATAAGGATCTCTTCCATTTAACCGTATCCTGATGAAGGTGGGAAGACGCGAACAAATCATTCACACGTGATTCTCAGCAAAGGATTGGAAGAGGAACCAAGCGTTTCTTTCTTTAAATTAAAAAATTAATATTCTGTATACATCATAATATATTATATGTACCATATTTTGGGGATGGATAGCTTCGGCTAACAGCCGTTAATAATAAATTGAAAGTGTGATGTTTTTTCTAGGTCCATTACGATTTTGTTACAACCGATTATTCATTATTTTGAGTTGGGATGTCAAATATTCTATTTTGAGTATATCAACATCTGGTCATCCTAATTAGGCTTAAAGTCAGAACATTATACATTAACAATTATGTTAGAAAAATCAATAAAAGAATATAATTCCATTCTATTATATATGATCTTATTTTTATGATGTATCATAATTCTTGTTTGTAATCAAATATCTTAATTTTAATTTATGAGCAAATTAAAAAACCATTTTATGCAATTTAACTTAT
>JAAAKE020127238.1:9562-28115 GCA_010014785.2 Anisolabis maritima
AATCTATTTGTATTTATCTTAGAAACCCTCCTTCTTTAAGTTCGATTGAGGATCTCTTTAAAGACCAAACTTCTAGTTCTAGCTTGAATATGCATTAGTGCTATTATTATTATTAGATTTTTATTATATTACAAAACGTTAATTTAATAACAAAGAAAAAATTGTCAGATAACATTGCTTGATAATTTTTATTAAATTGACTATTGATAGCAGAAATTGTTTTTTAATTGTATTCAACTTTTTCACTTTATCTTTAAATAATATAAAAGTTTGTAAGAGGAGAGTAATAAAATTTTAACGAGCTCATTTATTAATTCAATTAATTAAAACAATATTATTTTTATCTATTTATATATTTTATAAATAAAAACTCTTTTTAATTAATTTTGTCATTTATATTGAAATAAGAGGAATTTTAAATTGTAAAAAAGTTAATGTCCTAGGTATTATAAACTAGTTATCTAGAGTGTGTGGCTAGAAGGTCAGATTATGTAAAGAAAAGAAATAAAAAAGTCATCCTATCTCGAAGGGACGGGAGTAAGTAATGCCTGCTTGGGTTTTTCATTTGACCTTAATTCAGCGGCCATTATACATTTTATCAGTTTTCCCTTTTTTTTTTGAACTTTTTTTTCATCTATGTATAGTAGAAATGCCACTAGAGTGTTAAAAGGACCCATCTCGTAGATGGAGAAGAAGGGACCTCAAAATAAAAAAATATTAAAATTTTTTTTTATTATTAAAATAAAATCATTGTTAAAATTAATATTTTAATTACCGCTCGAAAGCCGAAATGTAGCCGTTGACGGCTCACGCGCACCACCGGCGTTATCGCTTGGGAACGAGAATTCTGCCGCACGAAAAACAATCAGTTGCAAAGTAAAGTCGTCATTTGCCATCTCACTATGTCTGAATATTTTCTGATGTTTATTATACGTTTGTCGGCAACTTAAAAGAAAAAAGAACACAAACATCTAAAAGCCTAATTTTTGGCTTATTCATAAATTGTAATCAACTTACAATCTTCTCTAGTTGGGTATACTAAAATTCTTTTGGACGATAAATTTTTTATTTCATTATATAATCATATATCAATTTACTGAGATTATACCTAAAAAAAAAAAAAAAATGAACTCGGATTGCAACAATGCATAAAAAATTGAACTTCTCAAAGAACAAGGCATGTTGGCCCAAGTGTAATTTTCGAAAAATATTAAATCCTCGCGCCGAGCAATACAATATACTCTTCAAAGGCTCAAGAGCACTGAATCATATATTAATATAGAGAAACCAGATGGAAATCGAATCCCTACGCAATAGGCTACTCTAAAGCGCAAGGTCCGAAAACACCCCATAAAATTAAAATCAGATTCAAAGCTCTACTTCCTGGGAATGCACGAAGTTGGATGCCTCAATGCAGAAAAGGATGCTGCAGTCATAAGGCGAAAGCTGGTCAAACGAAATATTCTTTTTTAATAAATAAACATTTATGATCTCTGCACACCACACTTCAGTTATTTTAATATATGAAGGGTGTTCAATACTTTTGGGCATGGCTGTATATGCAATATATATTAATAGTATACAGTTGCGATTACAAAAAAATCGAGGTCGACATTTCAACGGAAATACACGTTTTCAGATCCCCTGAGATGGGAAACTAGGAGTATGTACCTCTTGGATGCTGATATACCAAATACTATAGTAAAGAAAAAAATGAGATGTTACAGCACATTCAATTACTTTCTTTTACCGTAGAAAGTTCCAGCAGTTTTTTTGCAAAACACTTTTGCCATTTCTGATTTTTCGATTCTTTTCCAGAAATATCCATTAAATCGTGAACTGTAAGCAATTATAGATCGATTGATTTTTTTAAAATAAATTTCCTTCATTATTATTAATTATAGCGTTTTATTGATTTTAAATTAAATTTTTTATTAATGAATATACAAAAATAGAAATAATTGAGGGGAAAAAAAGGAAATGTATTTATCATACCAAATTCGTTTCGGAATTAATTTTGTCAAAAGCAGTTAGAAGTTAGGAAAAAAATAAAAATAGTTGTTTTTCCAAAAGTGGCGAAAAAATGTTACTTGAAAAAAAAAATGAAAATAAAAAAAAACTCGATTTAAAATCTTAAAAGTTCGAAAAATTCATCATCACAACAAAAAATATTAATAAATTACTCTATTATGAATGTGTGTATAAAATAAAAATAAAAAGTTTTAGTTAATTTGGACCACCTGTTCGCCTGAGTTGCTTTCGTGTTCGCCCTCTGGCCAGAGCCCGTCCTTTGGCACAACATGAAATTACATGGATTTATTGGCTTCTAATTATTCATTTCAGGCAAAACACGAATCCACTCCTGTCTATTTTTGTTAGATTAACTCTGGAGTAATTAATTGAAAAATCCATAAGAGTTGGTCATTTGGGTTGACTATCTTCTAGCATTTAATTACCAACTAATTTATGCACCACATGGAACTTAGAACCTAATTATTACTAGCAAGTTTTAATAAAATTTAATCATGTTAGCCATAAGATTTCGAAATTTTATTTTTTAGCTTGTCTCCTTTCCAGTGATTTCCAACCTAAATACATTCATCCTCCTAATATAATAATAATTCGGCATGCAAGTTTCATTCATTTCGATTAGGTATTAAAGAGATATAATCAAAATAAATTTTTTCATACATAATATTTATTTTGGGATTTTCAAAGTTGAGGGCGAAATTTTTGCCTATCACTAAATTTTCTATTTTCTATAATAACTAAAATGCTAGAGCAGTTTCAGTCTTAACGTTACAAGTGTACTATGCTACCACTAAACACCAAGATTGATCCACATAATATTATAATTAAATACATAATTTTTAATTAAATAGAAAATGAAAGGAAGCGAATTTATTTTTAGAAAGGGATGATATATTATAAATTTTTGGTTTATTCTTCATCCTCTGAATTCAAAATTCCATTCTAACTTTGGCAGACAATTAATTTTCTCGACAAGTGTCAAAAAACATTCTCTCTCTTTCTTCATTGTGAACAAAAATTTCTTTGTTTTATTGCCATTTGGAATTATTTCTTTTCTTTGTCTCGCTTTGGTGTTAAACAAAAGAAAGAGAAAAAAGAATGACAATAAAAAAAATTATTTTTCTTCAAAGGAGGTTCTCTCTTTTTCTTTCTTTCGTGTTTCTTTCGCTTTGTACGAAAATAAATAATAAATAAATTATCGTTATGAACATGTTTATAAACATCTTCCAGGTTAATATATCAAACAAGGAATCCTAAAGAAGATGTTGAAACGATACAAAAAACAACAGTGCAACAAGATCCTTTCCCCTTTTCCCCAAAAAAATTATTTTTAATTGGATTCCAAAAGGACTACTTTGATTTCAGAGAATTGAAAAAAGTATTTATTTAATGCTTTTTCCCTTCACATAAAAAGAAAGAGAAAGAAAACGTTTTTGCTTTGGGTTTATTGACTTGAATACGTCCTGGAGATTCTTGAGAATCTGAAGATAATGAAAATAATAATAAGATAAATTTTCGCGTTGCAGCTCAAAAATTATCATGTACATCAGGAATCAAATGATATAACTTGATAGCCAAGGAATGAAAGAAACTATTTCGCCGAAAGGGGATTGTTAAATCGAGCGAGGAACGGAGTGGATCGCGATTTTTTTCGCAGAGTCTGGAAACTTTCACGCGGAATAATAACTTCTTACTTAATAAAGCCAGGATGCTCGTAGTGGTTTCAATCGATAGTCCTGGTCGTACTCTATGGATTTAGTTTAAAATACATTCGTATGAATTATTTTGCTGAAGTTGTATTGAGTGGAAGTTGAAAATAAATAGATTTCGACACAATATGAAAAAGCAAATTCTAAGTACAAAAATATATAATTGCAAAGAGCGCCCCAACAACAATCTAATGATATCACAACGAGCGTCGAAACTTCACAGTTGGAAATTATACTGCGTGAGCTCTCTTGGCGTATTCACTTAATCTGTCTGAGCCCGCAAACACGCCGAATTTTTTAGTTTTTCTTTCAAAGGGAAGCTAATTTCTAGGAATAGTCCCCTCGTCGAAATATCCCGAAGCCTTCAGAACAAACAAAAATTGTTTGAATTAACAATTGCTCCAGATTGCTATTGATTCCCAACATTTTTCCTTTTATTCTCACCTTTCCAAGAAAGAAGGTTGCAGTAAAAAATAAATAAATAAAAAATATTGGGAAAGAATAGAGTTTTTGTTACTACTTTTAATGCCAAGTTCTGTTAACCTTAACGAAGAAAAATACAATTCAAAAAATAAATTAATTAATTAAAAAACACCACTCTCTTATAATTATATTATTTTATTAAACATTTCCATTCCCTGAAAAATTTCCCCTAAGGAGGAATCCCCCCTGGATGGAAACCTCTGCTAAAGAAGGACTTCAACTTTATTGAAACCAAATTTTATAATTAAAGCAACTTTTTGCAACAATCAACCATTAATAAGTGCAAAAGGAACTTATTTGAAGTTCAAACAAAAACCAAGAGGAGAAAAAGAGGGCTTTAATTATCCAATGTTTTATGCCTTATAAAATATTTATGAAAATAGTAATCAAAAATTTTTAAAATTTTAAATCTTATTTGTTCGATTTAGGAAAGAAAAAATGCGTTCTAGTCAGACACAGTTTGATAATTATTTTTTTTTCACTATCACTCATTTAAAACAATAAACAATTATTCTATCAAGTGCAACATAAATATGGAAAATATAACGTTTTATTCAATTTCAAAAAATAAATTTCAACTCGTTTATGGCTTTTAAGATTAGAATATGCAAATACGATGTAATAAAGAGCAAAAACATAAATAAATGAGAAAATAAAAAATAAAAGTTATGGAGAATCAGGATTTATTTTCTATTTCCATATTTATAATAAATAATAAGCAAATAAAATATCCATTTAAAAAATTGGAAAACTATAAATTTAAAAGTTTTAATTTAAAATTTTTTGAATTAATAACTCAAAAGTTTTTTAAGATATGCGATTTGAAATTTGGAATTTTTTGTCTTTTCGGCATCTGAGGACATAAAGACTTGAAACGATACAAATTTATTTTTTATGGTTCAAATGATATTTATATATTTATATAAATTTATTTATATTACTAAGTATCCAATTTAAATAAATGAACTTTCAATGGGGTCCGAACCCACACCCCTTGACTTTGAAGGTTATCAATATTGACAATGTCAGTATCTTTAACCTCTCGGCCACGGGGGGGATTAATTCTTCATTCATGAAATTAAAAAAAATAAATTATTAATATATATGAGCTCACTTTTATTACCTGCTTGTTTCTAGCAATCCTTTCAACTTGAATCCACTGACCCCGGAATCATTCAATTATTTTTCTATTTTTAATAATTTGAAAAATAAGTGGATAAATTTTTCATTTTATTTTCCATTATAAATTGTAGAGGATAGTAAAATTAAAAATATAAAATAAGTTTTTTAAATAGAAAAAAAAAAAACGATTCTCTGGGATTCAAATCAGAGGACCAATACTGAATTACAATCTTTCCAAAGGTAAATACAGATTCTTTTTACAATACTAAGTCAAATCGAGATAAAAAGCCATGGCATTGTTTATTGTGATAAACATGACATGGTTCTTCTTCCTAGCACCTGCAACCCCGATTAAAATTTTTCATTGTGCACATGCTTTCGTAAAGGTTGGCCACCCCCGATATAGGCTAAATAAAATAATAATAAGTTATAATTTGATAAAATGCACAGTTGTTATAATTAAATAAAAGTTTATAAATCTCACTTTTGGCGTTAATTGGTCAAGAGGAATTTTTAAAAAAATCTTGCCTACAGGCACGCATACAAAAAAACACCCCAATCGTAAAATAGTATTTGCAAAACGTCCTGGGGGTCTCCGGAAATCAATACATAAAAAATAACTATGATTTATGGGAGAATTGATTTGTTATCTACCCTTAAAAAAATTTCCTTTTTTTTAAAATTAAAAAAAAAAATAAATAAATAATTACCAAAGATAGAAATCGACAAATCTAAAAAATTTTAATGAAATGTTAGCGACGCGTTATCTTATAAATGAATGCCTGTTATTAACTAACCATTAAAAAAATACATCTCTACCCTCTCGTTCTAACTACTCTTTGTCATTTCTGTCTACATTCCTTCACCCGGATCGTCAAGCTATGAAAAAAATAGGAATTGTTTGTCTGATCTATTTTAAAAATAATATAACATATAAAATTTTTTTCTAAATATTTTTATAGAATGATTGAAATGAAAATTTATTTGAAGAATCAGCAAAAGGGCACTGAGCCAGAAATATGTTTATTGAAGTAAGAAAGAGAAGGGGAAGGCTAAAAAGAGAATCACTTTGGTCCGGATGTGTTTAGAGATTTGCAAGGATATTCCCCAAACAAGCAAAATAAAACCACAGCTGAATTTATTTCTATTGCCAGATTACGAGATAAAGAAATAAAAATCCATTTACTGATAATTAAAATAAACTGTTGTGTCTTTTCGGCTAGAGATTTTAAACAATTACAATTATATTATCTACTTTACTTATATTATTCAGAGACTCCCCCTCCTCGTGGCCGAGAGGTTAAAGATACTGACATTGTCAAAATTGGTAACCTTAAAAGGCAAGGGGTGGGCGTTCAGATCCCAGGCAGTCCGAGAAAATTTATTTAAAACAATTGGATACCAATTGGTGTAAATAAAATTGCCTGGATTAAGTATCGTTTCGAGTCTATATGGCCTCAGATGCCGAAAAAATAAAAAAAAAAACATTCATTGATATTTATTTATACCATTTGGTATCCAATTGATATATTTATTTTGCAGGAGAACTGCTTAATAAAATTTATAAAGAATAATATTAAATGTTTTTTTTAATCATTCTAAATTTTGTTTTGACGAATGATTTTAACTTTCTCTTACCTACATATGTAATATATATTGAGAAAGTATAGCAATCAATCGAAATATACTTTTTAGGGTTCTGACTCTAAAAAAAATGGGTCTCGCATATTTATTTATATCAATTGATGTGCAATTTAATTTAAAATAAATTTTCATCGGACTGCCTGGAGATTTAATTAATTTTTTCATAATATTAATAATTGATTAATTCACATTAAAAAATTTCTAAAAAAAGGTTATAAAAATAACCTAGGGAATCCAACACAAAAAATCTGGTTTTACAGCAGGTCACACAATTTGTATAGATAAGAGAAAGTTATGCGGTTGTCACACCAGATTTTTTTATTTGTAAACTTTTGAGTTTTGAAGCTCTTCGACATCACCGCTCGTGCTCTACATGACTTTGGTCTGTAAGGCGCAGGCCTAATTATATACCCCCAATAAGATAATGAAAAGATTTTAACATATTTTTTTAAATTTCATTAATATATCGTAAAATCACAGAATATTTATAAATGTTTTAAATAAAGATAAATCTCACAAATATTAATACTACTTGAAAAGTTTTTCTTAAATTAAATTATTAATAAAATATTCATGAGGAGGAGGAGATGGGAACGAGGGAGTAAAGAGGTGAAGGGCCTCTCACTCCAAAAAAAAAGTGCACCAGGGGGGGCCATTAAGCTCGAAACGGGTGATGGGATTTGGTGGGTGCCAACAATGCACGATACAGATACATTAGGTTTTTATGCCTTTAATTAAAGGCTTTTCCCTTAAAAAAAAAAAAAATCATGAGAATTTGATAAATCCTATCATAAATTTCCTGTTTAGTGTAATGTACTAAGAATTGAAGTAATTGAGTGAAAGAATTTAAATTCAAATTTTGGATTTAAATAGACAAATGAGGAATAAGAGGAAAATTTAACATAAACCCTAGTCAAATTATGTTGTACTCATTTTTCAAAATCTTATATAATCAATAAAATTTGGTATAGATACAATACCCTCCTTCTCGGAATCGAACGAATAAAAAGACAAATATTTTCTTTCAGGCTTTCCAAGCACACAAACAAACGCGAATAAAACTAATTATAGAAACTTTATGATTATTTTTTGGGTTTGAGTTTAGAAAAATGAGATGAATCGATTCTTGTTCATTAAATGCCCTAACAATCATTTAAAAATAGCGAGTTTAAATATTTCAGATTTGCGGATTTTTTTATTAAACAAAATGAGATGAAATATCAAACGGATCGTTCGACCATTCAACCGAACCACATGAAATTATATGTATTAAGCTTAAAAATTCTTTTATTTATTTATTTAAAAAAATATACATATGAATCTGAGAATGGGATGCCTCGTATGCGCATAGATAAAAACAAATATTTTATAAGGGGGAAAATATAATTATATTAGTTGAAAATTAAATTTAAAAAAAAATTGAAATTTAGAGTGGTTTAAAAGTGGAAAATTATTCTTTCAATTCTAATGAAGATTTAATAAAAATCATTAAGATTTTAATGAGCAATTCCTTCCTAATGGCTAGAAAAAAAGATCCTGCTTCGTAATGGTCCATAATTAACGACAAAATGGCGACTCGATCAGGATGACAAGTTGCTATTAGGATGGAGGGCGCCCCTCCACTGCAGCGCTCTTTTGAGCTGTCAGAACGAATCACAGGGAGGTGGGGGAAATCGTATTAACAGCCAAATAGCTACAGGTGCATACTTTTAATTGTTAAACCCCTTCTTTTGGCTTGGTTTTAAATATGATTTCAATTCATTTTTGAAGAGGAAGCGACACAACAATATTTTTTGCCGAATCAAGGGAAGACAAGGGTAGGAGAGTTGTAGCTAGAAAGTAAGAGGTGAGGACAATATTTTATAACGAAGAGTAAGCAGACAAATTAAACAGCAAAATTTAAAAAATCTTGCCTTTAATAACATAATAAGAGTGACTGAAGAATCTGCCGAAACTTTTGTATATTAAAAGCAAAAATTTTTAAATTTTGTTGAATTGTTTGGGTACCTTCCTTCATCTTTCGTTAAAAATATTTCTTCTATTGCAGGTTAAGTATTTAATGAGACTCAAATTTTGAAATATTTAATTAGAAAAGAATCACAAATATTCTTTTGGGAAGAGAGGGTTTAATAATTGTATTTATTTTTTTCAATAAATAAATAATATTTTGAAATAAAGAAAAAAAGAGTTTCTCTCTACAATATTGTAGTTTTTACTCAGTGATCTAAAGATGAGCAACAATGATATAATTAATATTCAATTTTTAGCAGATATTATTATAAAAAATTATTATATTATATTTAGTTTATTTTTCAGATGATGTCAAGTGTTAATAATGTTGGCCATGTAATACATTGTTTCGGCCAGACCTTCTTCAAAGCCGTTTTGTTAATAACATCTCTAAAACTAAAATATTATTTGAAAAATAATAATAATAATTGGTTGATTTGGCGGAAGGGGCATTTGCTATCAAATTTAATTTGACAAATATAAAGTTTTTAAATAAATGACCATCATTAATATTAAATAATGATATTACAAGTTAATTCCGCTTATAAATGTAGCAATTGAGGTTGTCTTCTCGCCAGACAAGGCCTCCGGCTTATTATGGTAGTAAAGACATGTTTTTGCATTTCATTATAATACAATTTTATATTATGTATGTCTTCTCTTAATAGAGATCCTTATTAAAGATTAAAATTCCTATTCGAATTCTGCTTTCACAAATCTGTATGTTTAAATAAAATTGAATTGGATAAAAATATAAAATGAGGAAATTAAAAAATCGCTAAATTATTTATTTATCTTGGTTCAAATTAAATCTCAAAATATTGTAGATTACTACAAAATAATAATAATAATAATAAATGACGGGACAAACTGAAGGAGAAAGACATCGAAGTTTTGAAGATCCTTTTGTGAATGAACGCAATATCAAAAAATAATAGGAATTTAATTTTTGATAGAAATTTTTTGAATTTTGTAGTAGAAATTCTGAGATCCCAAATAAAGACATCAATGTAGAACAAGTGGTAGAGTGTGTGCCTTTTATATAAAATGAATATCATTTACGTGTTGACAAATTCAAATTCAGAATTGATTTATTTGAGAAATTTTGATGTTTGATTGGTCCTAACCACCGAGGACTTGTGCCTCTAAACAAATACAAAAAAAAGTTTTGGTTTCATGAATAAATTAAAGACAGATAATTAATTTATGGTTCCCCCATATTGAAATACAGAATATGTATCAGAGGCAACAGTTGTTATGATAATTAAGTCATTTAATCATTTGTTAACAAAAAAAAAAAAAAAAAACTTACGAACTACTTGTTCTTTTTCTGGTGGAATTTTATTCATTCTCTAATTTATTTCCATTTAAACAACTCAACAACTTTTTCAAATATTGTAATACTATTATTAAAAAAATGTCAGGTGATTATACAAGTAATTTATAATATGGAGATATTATTTAAATAACTTAGTATAATAAAATTAAGAAAATGAAAACGATAAAAATCAAATTTGATATTCAGGGATAAACATACTAGCGATAAACATGGTAAGATATATATATATATAAAGGTTCAGTATATGTTATTAATTTTTTTAAATGATGACGTTGTTATATAATAAAAAAATCCATGAACATTTCTTCTTCATTATGAAAACGAATTCGAGGACTTTTCCACTTGATAATTTTATTTGGAAAGTGAAGGGAGCCCTCTACCTCTGCCCCAAGATGCAGGGTGAGACGAGAAGTTTATTTTTGGCCTTTATGGTATGTGAGGCTATATAGACCCTAAACGATATACATTATATATTAATTACGATGCATATAATCCAGTCATATTTTTTAATACTAACCACTTGGTATCCAATTGATAGACGAGAAGTTAAAAACTTCTGGGAATGCAGAAAATGCAGGATTTTATTATAGCCAGTCTGAGCCTGCTGCAACAAACTTGAATTTGGGCAAAGGCTCAGGAAATGATTCGTTCGCAACAGTTTCGAAATAATAATGGATTTATAGATGTTGGTATCCGAATCTAACATAAAAATTGTAATATTTGATAAAAAAATCAAAAGTTCCGCGATGATTTTTGCAGATTTATACGTCATTTTTGAAGCTTTATCCGAAATTTATAAAATGCATAAATTAAAATAAATATGACAATATTGTGGAAAAATATTAATAAAAATTGCAGTCAATTAATATTATTTAGCCCAAAAAAAAAATCTTGCCCCCATCACTTTTGAAAGTCAATTAAAATTTTTGTAAATTTTGATTAGCCATCAACTATTTTCGAATGGCTTGTGATAAAATTTTGATTAAATAACTGAATAATTCATAAGTGGGAATTTGGATGCAAATTCGGGGCGGCGTGTGTGGGCTCTAAGGTGTTTGTGATCAGGCATTAAAATGATAATGATATAATAATATGGGGCCCGGGCTCCACTTTATTTTCTTACTTGTCCATTATGGATCATTACGAAGCAGTGGAATCGTAATCTCTCTGTCTCGATCATTTAAGAGTCCAATCTTAAATTTATGACCATTAATTTTTATTAATAAAATAAATACTGTAATGAAGAGATCTTGCAAAAAGCTCAAATTATTTCAAACATTTTTTTGAAGAAAATTATCCATTAGTTTTTTTAACCCGAAAAGGCTCGGACTGGCTATAAAAAATAATGCGCGTTGATTAGTGAAGTTTCGCACTTTTAAGCACATAATCATGCTCTTAATATTCTTGTAAAATTAGATGCCAGAACTAAAGAAACGTCTAAATTAACCAAAGCTCTATATATCAATTTTTTCTAAAATCAGCATCCATGGGAATTGGCGTGTAAAAAGAAGCTCTCCCTAGAGTCTATCATATGCAGTTTTTAAATATCATTTATTATCTAATGTCTCTTAAAAAAAAAATTGAGTATAGTCAGGAAACGAACCTGACTTATCTGGTGAGGGTACTGGCAGACTAAAGGGTAGGGTGGTTTCGTGATCAGAATATTTACCAGATAAACGAGTGGCCAGGGTTTGATTCCCAGTTATACTATTTTTTTTTTTGAGATTTTAGAAAATGAATATTTATAAAAAGTATGATCCAAGCTTTAATAAGGTTCTGAAATAACGTGATGCAGCCTTTGATTTTTTAAAAAAGTAATTTATTCACTTATTACGTCAACGTTTCGGCAAACATTTTTATTATCGTCAGATCTTTCAGGTGTCAATCATTTGTACAAAAAGATTTTGCGAGTTTCCTAATGAACATTCGCATGCTGTGAGTGAAATTTCTTGTATTAAGACACCTGAGGGATCTGATGAAGAAAAAAACATGTCGAAACTTTGTCTTAATATAAATTACAAGCAAAGGCTAGAGCACGTTATTTTACAATCAAATTAAAGATATTTACTTACATTTGAAAGTTAATAGAAATCCATTCCAAAAAAACATTTTATCAGAGACCGGCGCAGATAAATGCGATTATCCGTAAAAATCTAGAAAAGTCAAAATTCGAGAATTGGATGGGTTTGTTTTAATTTAGGGATTGGTTTCCCGTCAACAACGACAAAAGTGATATAATTACAAATATTTACATTTTTCTGAGAGACCGTTTATATATGTAGATAGACCTAAGAGAATTGAAATTGTAAATATTCATAAATGTTTTGAACGCAAAAGGAAGAACAGATTTGTACTCTGCTGGGATAGAAGCTTTTATTCTTAAACGAATCCTTTCTTTTTCCTACTTGAATTACTCTTAAAATTTTAAATAGCCTGTAAAAATTCTTTTGTGCTCCTGTAATTGCTTAAGTGATTCCAAGGTAAGACGCCATGAAGATAAAAAAAAAATAAAGAAATATTCCTGCTAGAATATAACAATTAATTGAAGATCTCATGAGGAGTGAAGTGGAATTTAGCTACTAAAAGCGTGATTTTAAAAACTTGTAATATTGTAATATTTCAAGTGAAGTGTATATTTCTAATTAACAATCGCGCCAGAAGCTTCTGGTTAATAAACAAATTGTTGAATATTTTGTATAAAATACAAAAATGAAATAGACTGCCAGCAATTAAAAAAATCTATTTTAAAGAGGTTTTTTTCGACATCTGAGGCCATTTAGACTCCATCCCGATATATTAAAATTAATTGGTAGTCAATATAATTTAAATAAATTTTTGTCGGTCAGGACGGGAAGCGAACCCCTGACCTTGGTACGTGAAGCCAGACCTCTAACTCTGCATCAAAGGACGGGACTCAAGAGGGGTTTCCCTGCTAAGGAAAAAATTTAAAAAAAGAAATTCTTGTTCCTATAAAATTGAGGCACTATCAAATGCAAAAAATTCGGGGTTGATAGCAATTCTATTTTTGGCTCTAAATCTCATGAACAAACAAAACGCTTTTTGTTATAGAAAATTTGTGGAAAAAAATCTGTTGTGACTAACCGCAGATCATAGAACTTTCTCTTCCCTTTGGTAAACACACCATATTTTTTATGAAGAGATATTTTTACTTTCCCTTATCTATATATGAAATATTCAGTGAGAAAGTATTGCGATCGAAAAAAAAATCCAGGTCCCCTGGAGATGAAAAAAATTGAGGTCCTCTGGATATAAAAAAGTTTCCTTAAAAGCTCAGACTTTATAATTTGAACTAGGGACTCTTAGCGCTTGCACTTAGAAGCTTTTCAATAAAATCGGCCAACGGGTACTAGGGCTTTACAGATATACTTTTTTTATTTGATTTTCTCAACTAAAATTTATAAATCAATTATTGATTAAAAAATATTAACCCCTTCCCCCCCCCCCCCTCACACAAAAAATTCTCGAGCCTATTTTATTTTCCTCTTGAAAATTTTGGGGTCTGTTAGTTTCTCCTAAAAAATTCTTAGGATTTGTACATTGTTCTAATAAGAGATGAATTAGAGAAAGGCCTCCTACGGGGCCCAACAGATAAAATACTATTTTTAATTGTTATGTGCAAATGGCTTTAGATTCCTATTAGGTTCATAAATTAACATATTCAACACAAAAATTTAAAAAAAAAAACAGGGACAATTTGTTGTTGACAAAAGACAGCTGGACCTTTACTTTCAAAAGCTTAGGGCCTCATCATACCTAAATCTGGTTCTGATAATAATATATCACAAAGTGGTTTCACCAATTTTTTCATTACTCAGTAAGGCTATATTAAAAAATTTAATTAGCAAACCAAAAGTAAGAAAAAAATTTCAATAAAAACCAGGATTTTTTTATAAACAAATTTTTTATAATCCTTGACAATCCTTCATTCCTTCATCTCGATATGAGGAGAAGGAACACATAATATAAAGAATAATAAATGACAACCTTACCTCGGATAAATTCAGATTCACATCCACGATTTCAGCAGATTTGAGCCTCTGAATGAATATTATTTAATATAATAACAAATAGTAACCATTAATAAAAAATAAAAAAAAACTGAAAGTGCTTAAAAAATTAGCCCGACTATATCGCCTGGGCTTTGTTTGTTTATAGCAATCCCTCTCTTTCCTCCTCACCGACTACTGCTGACTCGACCGCGCGGCGGTAAGTAGACAGTCGGATCAGCGAAGTGTCGGATTATAGACTACTGCATATCATTAATTAATATATGATAATAGATGATCAAAGTAAAAAAATCTTCAAAACAAAAGTCTTTATTGAAATTATTTATTAAAGAGATTTTTTTTTATTATTTTAAAAAGATTTGATTTATTGATTTTGAGTGCCCTGGCTGTAGGTTGTTGGCGATGGCGACGTTGGTGAGTAGGTAGGCACACTCTCTCCCTACCTACCTATACCTCGGACAGCTGGACCAAGGAGGTCGATGACCGTCCCGGTCCCGTCGACGAAGAAGACACGGATGCGAGGGAGTGTCTCCAGAAAACAAGAACAACGCGAACGGATGATGATAAGAGAAAAATGAACGTTTGGTCCGGAGACGCGAGAAAGAACCTCCCTAAAAAAAGAACTTGTTTGATAAATATGGACAAATCATTCGAAAGTTCCAAATTTGGCCGTCTGACAACAACATTATATTTTATTGCCAAAGAGATAAAAAAAAAAAAATTACAAGACTATCAAACTCTTAAAATTGGCTTTTTTTTTGTAGAAATACAACAAGGCGCCTCAATGTTTTGCATTTATAATTAAAAAAAATTTCTATAATATAAATATATACAAAGATCAGAAGCGAAAGATAGTAAATCATGGATTATAAAAATGTCCATTTTATAAAATTTGTTTATTTAATGATGACATTATTTTTTTTAAAAAGGAACGATAAAAAATCTGAAAACAGAAAAGATGGTAAAAAAAAGTAATTAAAATATAATAAAACTTTCTTCACTTTATTTTAAAATTCTCTAGAATCCTATGAATATTTAATGCTATTAAAATTTTAAATTGGGAGGTTGGCAATAGATTAACAATGGATTGAATATAATAGTCTTTATCTTCTAATATTTATTTAAATTAATTGGTAGCTATTTATTTTAAATAAATTTTATCGTCTATGATATTAACAAGAGCACGCAATTTGGAGAAATTTTTTCAACTTTGTATTTGAGAAAATTAAGTTTATTTTTTCTCTAAAAAAAATTAAATGAGTTTATTGACAAAACTTTTTTGGCATGGGCATTTCTCATTTATATACAAGGAAAACAAATGTGTTTCTGAGAATAAGTTTTTTTAAGTCTTTCGGCATCTGAGGACATTAAGACTCCGTCATTCTTTATTTATAATTGTTAGCCAATATAATATAAATAATTTTTTTTCGCTCAGAACCGGAAGCGAACTACTAACCTTTGGTGAAGCGAGACCTCTACCTCCTCGCCAAGGGACAGAGAGACAGAGAAGTATTGTTACTTGTAGGATTGAAAGCATAATACAGAATGTATGAGTATTTATGTGGGTCTGTCGGTAAACCTTCAATTGTTATGTCCCATGAAATAGAACATAAATTCTTTGTTTAATACTGGAAGCTGACCCAAATGATCACTGGTTAATTTTTCCTGAGCTCCTCTAGAGCAGGCGATAGTTGTTAGAAGAAATCGTGTGTGATATGTTCTAGAGGATCACAAACGTAATTAATCGAAAAATGCATGATGAGTTGGGTTGCTTACCCTTCAACAGTTTAAAATGCACTTGATTGAACATAAGTCATAAAAAATAAGATAACTTTTGACATTAATCACCCATTCTTTTCGAACATCAGACGGAATATCAAAAGACGGGATTATTCTGAAAAATTTTGGAATTCAAGCTTTTAGAATTGTTAGCAGTAATAAATAAATTATATTTTCTGTTTAACTGAGGGTTTATATTAAAGATAACGTTTCGGCCACTCACAAATCAAAAAGAGACTGGATATGAATTGTGGCCCCAGAATAAGGCCCGAAACGTCGTATTAAGTATAAATAAATCACAGTTAAATATCAGAAATTTTAGTTAAACTTTTTATCCTACCAAAGTTGATAAATGAGAATGACTTGATTTATCAAATATTTGTTCCTATTTCCTCCTACATCTTTTGAATATATTCAAAGGCATGTAGCGATACACCTACCCAGAGAGAGAGAGAGATATTCGAATAGGAAGGAATAAAACTTAAAATTTGAAAAACTGACATGTTTATATTATAGACAAACATCTGCGTCTAGATCAAGACCAAAATATTTATTATATATGTTTGGGTTTTAAAATATCCATTTTTTTTTTTTATTCCAAGAAACGTGAATGATTCAGGTTACCCCAAATTCATTAATAAATCATTTTCATAAAAAAAAAAAATATTGAAGTAATTACAATACATCGCTCTCTACCTTTTTAAAAGCCCTAACTAAAATGATGCATATAATAAAGTTTTGAACTTGAATACTGATTTATTTTTCAATAATATTTAAATTGAGAATAAAAAATTGCTAATTCCTATTTAATACTTTCATTTAAAAAAAAAAAAAAAACTTAAAATTGGAGGAAAATATCTTTTAAATATATTTAAAATTAAGTTAGCGGCGAACTTTTTGTTATTTTCTCTTTTCTCTCTCTTGTTTTTTGGCAACTCGTTAACATTAAGCTAAAATCCAATTAAGAAAACTTCAACTCAATAAAAACATTTAATTAAAATGCCTATAAAAATAAAATTTGCTTAATTTTTTCAATCAATATTTGTGTAGCATTTTTATTACATAGGAAAATGGTTTGTTGTAAACCGATGAATTTTTTTCTCCCATGGATTTTATTTTACAACCAGCGAAAGAATTAGAATGAGGTGATGAGTGAGGCTGCAGGGAAGATGGGGCAGAAGGAAGGGGGGGGGTGGTAAATTAAAAATTAAAATGTACTCACGTTAGCAGCTGGTAAAGTGGAATAAAAAAAACAAACACGAAGTCTGATTGCTGCTTACCTGGAACAAAAAAGGCAAGGTCTTAAAATAACGGAGTGGTAAAGAGCCTGGAATTAAACAATTATTGGGGAGAATTTAAATTAGACCATTATCATTAGACTTTCTAATTTATTATAAAAGGGTATTTTTATTTTAGTCTTTTTTGAAGCCAAGATAATTTACTTATATTTTTTTAAATGTATATGGCATTTCATAAGAAACCCCCCATCTTTCCTCAGGACGAGTTTTTTTGACTCAAATTTTACATAATAAAAAAGAATTATAATGTGATCGCATCTTATGACAAGATGAGTTACTCGAGCTATTCATTTTTTACTTTACATCTCAGTATTTCCTTTTTTTTCCCGTCCAACGCCCTAATGATGTTCCATTTTCCTGACTGTTTTCTAAATGCACTTGTATTTTGTCATATATGTGACGTCATATCGAGTGGGCAAGGATGAATAAAGCTTTTCTTAGTGTTTGTCTGAGTAGAGACTTTAATGCACTAAATCGACCCAGCAGCGCGCGGCAAATTTAAAAGGAGATGAATTTTGTTAATTTCTGTAATATAGATTTCGTTATATGATTTTTCGTGTCCGGGTCGGTCTAAGACTAGTTGCAAAAATTAATAACTATTAAGTAATATTTTTTAATTATACTAATCTAATCAAATAACCGACTGTTCAAAAAAGTCAAGTATTCCGCAATTAGGACAGTAAAATATTACGTAGCATACAAGTTTAACATCTCTGATCTATATGTTTAAATATACGCACCTCTAAAATGATTCAAAGAATAAAAAATTTCTTAATATCTTTTATGTTTTAATAAAATAAAATTTATGGATCAAGATGTAATGATATTTTTTTCCGATTTTTATTTTGATAATTTTAAATATTTTATAATTCTTTCTTTTAATTCAAATTTTTTAATCTTTTTTGAAATGTGAGGACAATTTAGTCTACGTCCTTATTTATTGATATTAATTGGTAGTCGATAATATTTTAAATTCAATTAATGAATATTTATTTATCCAAACAACATAACCTAAAAAAATATGAATAAAAATCTACTTAGCATCGTTTGCATACTCGATAGGGTTACTGAGCGGCCATCCTATATTCCCATAGAAGACAGAAAAAAAGG
>JAAAKE020127239.1:0-14760 GCA_010014785.2 Anisolabis maritima
GCCTCTATCTCTATCCATATAAAAGACAAAATTAATAAAATGTAATATATATCATTAATTATAGAATAATAATAGTGGGATTTAATTATTTTAATTTTTTATTTAAGCTTAGAAACGAAGAGGTGTAGAGATATATAAATATAAATCTAAATTTAATCTTCTTTCTTATCAAAATTAAAACTAAAAATATTTCTATTCTCTAATCTGAATTAATCACAGAAAAAAACTTGAAAGAAAATTTTGAAAGAATTAAATGAAATTTAGTTTTTTGAGAATAATAATTTTAGAATTTAAATATTTTATTTTTCATATTCTATATTCTAACGAATGGACTCTGAAACCACTTGACGGATTTACATGGGTTGTTTTCAATGTGTAGGGAATTTTCCCGTGGTGGTTTTAAGTTAGCTTTTATTTTTGTTAAAACTCTTTGAGGGTAACTAAAACAAAAAAAAATTATATAGTTTACATTTATAAATTTTTCTTTTTTAATAACTAAAAATTAAGACATTAAGGAGAACCCCAACAAAAGTGTGAAAAAGGACCCAATTTGGGAAAATTAGATATCAAAAGAGCGTCTGGAGAGGCGAAGCCTTCAGCGGACGGTGCATTCATTCAAGTTTAAATCAAGAAATTTACAGAGAAAGTAGTTAAATTGATCGTTTGGTCGTTGGTCTGGTCTTTATTTTATTTTTTTTTCTCTCCAGTGAAAGTGCTGTGACGTTGCACTTGAACTCTCATGCGTGGTTCACTGGATCCATTCACTTTGATTTGTCACTCACCATTCAAATAAGACAACTTAACAATTGTTTATTATATTTATTAATATTGTTTTAGAAAATTACTTATTTAAATTCATTTAAATCTCATCACTCCACCAAGCGGAATATCCATTATATCATCATTAATATTATATGTATGTATAGATTTAAATAGCAAAGATAGTTATTTTAAAATACAACTTTCAATTATAAAATTTTACCTTATTTTATGCAGTGAGTTGATGGGGAACGAAAAGGCTGTTTACACGAGCCAATTTATTAAGCAAGAATTTGAATTGGCTCGCATAAAACACCAAATTGTCTCTTAAAATGCTCTAAGACATTAAATGTTTTTGTTTTGATCAAAGAATACACAAACTACCCTTTACGGCCTAATTGATATCCAGAATCAAAATCAAAGAGACTAACTTTGAATTATTTAACCTAGAAAAATACAGTTCAGATGTCGAGCTAATTTATTGGTCAAGATATTAGTTAGTTTCCAATAGATCTTTTCAAAAAGAGAATTATTTTGTATTCACTAAATTGAATACACTTTAAGGAAAATAAATTGAAAAATGCCTTGACACACATTCTTGTAAACATTGTTAGAACAATGGATGTGGAGTAAAGTAGCCAGGATTCTTGTTAGAGGAGGGGGGGGGGGGGGAAATAAAATTTAAGTGAAATTATTAATTCTCAGCCTTATTATGACCGTAGTCAATTTTTTATATAAAGGGACGTTGTCAAACTAAAATTCCTTCCATTCGGAGTAAAAACACCACTCATGTCTGGTACTGGGGGAGGGGAACCAGAGATCCATTTTGGAAGGGGGAGGAGATCCCGGCCAAGAGGGGCAATTTCCCTCACTGAAATATAGCTTTGTATAAAGAAGAAACTTGTCCAAGCCATCATGAAATTATTCAAATCATATTGTGAAAAAAAGAGATTCTTTCAAGGAATTAATTGATTAATTAATCATATACCGATTATCTATCTTGTTTCATGCTATTACCAGAAACATAATACAGACCCAACCAGTCACAAATCGATTTTAGAAACCAACTTCCTCGGAAAGTTATTTAGGCCTGACTATTCTTAACTTTCTGAATATTATCTTTTATCTTTGCTTTGTTTAATAATATTAACAAACGGAAAATGAATTTTATTCACTTTTTAGATAACAACTATACACAAAAGGCACTGATAAAATTTTTATTAAATAATAAAAAAAATTTTCTTTGAAAGCTATAAGAATGAGAATGACTTTTTTTTTAAATATTCCGAATCATAGTAAAAACTTAAATTACAAATTTTATTTATAAATTATTTAAAATGAAATAGCACCTTTACAAATCAAGTGAAATTTTTAAAGCTGAGAAAATTATGAAAGATAAATTTAGTTACAAATGATTTTTACTTTTTTTTTTTTTTTTTTTTCACAAGACTTGATTATTGGCCCATTTCCACTTGATCGAGAATCTATTTCCGCCCATTTCAAATCACTTTCCTGAGAAACTTTCTGTAACAAAATGAAAAATGACATTTCTTTTTCTTAATATTGCGTCAAAGGCAAATGAATTTGATTGTTCTGTTGACTATCAACCGTATATTAATTTCGTCTATTAGCACTAAAAGAGAAATTATTACATTTCTTTTTATATTTATATAATTATTAAATATTAACAAATATCAAGGTTACTAAAATACATAAGGTTGATCGAAAATTAGTAAACAATCGATTTTTCTGACTCAGTTTGTGATTGGTCGACGTCATAAAGATAGATCCTCCTTACCACTATTTGACGGCTTTCAAACTAATGAGTTTATAGTAAATTATTTAGCAATATTGATTCTTTTAAACATTTTCTCATTTATATACATATTAATATATCTAATTCACTTACTAATTAATGTAACCAACAAGACATTTTTATTTTTTAAGTTATAGTTAGATCTGTTATAAAAACTTACTTTTACCCTTTTTATTTAAAAAAAAAAAAAAAAAATAAGGGACCATATCATAAAAGTTGAAAACAAAATTGATTTAATATTTTTACAATATTACAATATAGGCAATAATAATTCAAGTCGAAAATCAAAAAGATGAAATTGTCCCAACCTATCAAAAGTAGTTTCTTTAGATTTTGTAGAAAATAATATATTAAAAATAAAGAATTAAAATAATATTTTGTTCAAATAATAAATCAATTTCCATTTCAGAGAGCAAGAATACATAAAATAAACCTCATAAAAAATTCTTAAATAATACTTACTGTTCAAATAAGAACGACTATTGCTTTGCTAGAGTGTATTATTAAAAAAATTTTTTTTATTTCATAAATTACAAATAAGATTACAATTTCGCTCTAGGTTTTGTGGAATTATGAAGATAAATTTGTATTTATACAAAATTTCCGTCACTTGACATTCGAGATGTATTAAGCTTTTTTTATATTTTAAATCTACCATTTTCAATTTACTTTTTCTCCTTTTTTTTTTTAATTTATATTTTTATTAATGTTCCTTAAAAATTCGCATGACTCTCTCGTTTCAGTATTCTTTTCCATGGCTCTCTGGCCCCAATTGAAAATCACTGCTCCACGCGAGCAATATTTCTCTATAATAAAACACGATTGATTTACGTCCCTGAGCTTTCAAAGCTTGAATCATATTCAATTAGACAGGTCCTTCAAAAAAAAAAAAAAAAACTAAGAATTGCTTTCCTAATTCCTAAATGAATCCCACTCATTCTCAAACTTTATTGTCTTTAGAATTAAAAAAAAAACAAGGGCAGCCTCTTTTGGAACTTTGAGTTTTTTTGTTTTATTTATTTTATTTACTCTGGAATTATTAATTAACACCAACGTCATTTCTTCTTTGCTTAAAGAATTGGATCTTTGATTATTAAGTAACTTGTCATTTTTTTGTTTTTAGTTTCTAATACCAAGCCAATTCGACTCTTCATCTTAGAAAAAAATACCGGAAGCTCTTTTTTATTAATCTAAAGCAAAAAATCTCAAGCTATAATGTTTTATGGTTATAAATAAACATTTCTCCTTTTTAGTATCATTTATTTATTAAAAACACTCAATGAGGGACTCACATCTGATGGATTAATGGCCACTTGTTACGTGACAGATACTTGTAACACAGTTATTTTTATGATTTAAGTTGACAAAAGCTTAATTTCTTTTAGAATTGTTAATTTAATGATAATCGATTGTTATCCATTATTGTAAATAAAATTATCAATTGCCCTGTCCCTTGATGTAGGGCTCGGGTCTGTCTGGCTTCACGTATCAAAGGTCAATGGTTTGTGAGCGACAAAAATTTACTTAAATTTTATTGGTTACTAATTAATTTAAATAAATAAGGACGGAGTCTAAATAACTTCAGATGCCGAAAAAGACTTTAAAAAAATTATCAATTTTTGTTTATAAATATGCCTGGATAATGCTATCATAATTAAAATATATATGTGTACCTTTTAAAGTCGATAATGCCTCAGATGCCAAAAAGACTAAAAAATTCTAATTAATAAAATATTTACATTTGGATATTGTTTTTTATGGCTAAATTAGGATTTAATTTTTGTATTATTTTTATTTATTTGAAATGTTTTTTTGAATTTATATTTCAAATTTTTCCTATCAATTTACCTCATCTCAAATAATCTATCGACCCCTTAGAAATCAAGTTGAACCATCACACTCCTCGCATTTGAATTCGTTCAGCATTCTCAACATGCATGTACAACTCCTCTGGGGAAAAGTGAAATCTTTAATGCTTAGTCGCTCCGCCGCAAGAAACGCTAGCTAAAGAAAACATATTTTCATATGAAATAAATGGAAAATTTTTTATGAAAATATCCATTTCTATCATGGAAAACTTCATGTGTTTATTTTCACACTACTAACATCTTTTGTTGTGATTACCTAAACAGTTGTCGAAATATTTTGTATATAACCACCCACACCGTCACCGAGAGGTTAATGGTATTGATAATTGTTAATATTGATAACCTTAAAAGCCAAGGGGCATATGGGGTTCGGCATTCTGATGATCAATTGAATATCAATTTATGTAAATATGTCTGGATAATTGTATCATAATCTCGATTGCTTAAAAGTCTATATGGATTTAGATGCCGAAAAGACAAAAAAAAATTTATTTACAGACAATTACTTATTTACAGTGGCTACTCTAGCCAAAAGGACTTCTCAAATACACATCAATATTAATAAAATTTCAAGTACCGCCATCATTAATACTTTTAATATTAGAAATATTATAAGAAAAAAATTTTTTTTTAAATTTTGAGTATTTGAAACAAGAGGGGAGGAGCAAAGAGGAAATTTTGTTTTTTGACTTTCCCAATAGAAGCGATTTTGTTGATTTTTTATTCAACATTTTTTTTTAGAATTTTTTAAATTTATTTGAAATGTTTTCTTTAATTTATATTTTTTTGATTCTCAAATAATCTATTTCTTTGGGATTAAGTAGCTAATCGTTTTTTAATTTGGATTCTCAATCGGGTCGCCATTTGGATTGATTATCAACTTTGGCTCATAGTTTTGACCGTATACATTACCATATGGTCAATACAACGGTCTTGTCAGTCAAGCTAGCCAAGACATTAAGTGGGCGCTGTTTGAATTATATGTGATCGCGATCCTCCATCGAAATCGTCGTGTGCTTAGTCTGCTTCTACAGCATCTATACCTTGTTCGTTATTCGTCATCGCTTCTCATCTATTAGATAAGTTGAACGAACCCCGGCTTTGAATTCTAAACTAGGAGTTTTAGAACATGCACGATTATAATACATAACCAAAGCAAATCAAACATGGAACCAGAGGACTTCTTATGAGAACATTTAGATAATCCGGGCTCTCCATAAACTGGTGGGATTCAAAAAATTCTTGTAAATGTAATCGAAACCCATATACTAACCCTTCGGGGCCACTTTTAATAGCGCTTCTTAGACCCAATAATTATTAATTAATTTACATATCACTGCTGTCTTCATCGATGCGGGTTAATATCGCTGGTTATCTTGAGATCTGAAATTTAGCCTCTATTTGTCGAAACCACCATAGAGACGGGCTTGCACTCCAAAAAGGTGGCCTCTTAACCGAGACAAGGAACGTGGTTGGACTTTGATGAAACTCGGCTTGAAATTTTAAATTTTCTCCTGTAACTCCTTTATATGTCTCCTCCATGTCCGGGTAACCATTTTAGAAATGAATAACAGTTTCGGTGGTTAATTGTATTTTATTTATAATACAGAACCAAAGCAAAACAAGGGACAAAACTTTTTCATAAATAACAACCACACTGCATATTAGAGTACGCCATTCGCCACCCTAAAGGAGAATCATCCCTTGGCCATCTTGAATTCTAGACCAATGCCTATTTTAATTATATAATTTAAAATATATTTGCCTTTGCTACATTAATTTTTATTGTGAATTGATTTCCATTTTTGTTATTGATTATTAATAATCATATGTATGTCCTGTAAATCATCTCCTTTCTTCATAATCAACAACTAAAACATTATATTGTCGCTCAACGTGGGGCTATACATATACATTAAACAAAAAGTGTTATAGTATTAATATTTCTAGAAAAAATAAATTTTTTTCCTTTCAAAATTTTTATGATAACTAGTCTTTTCTTCTTTCTTTGGTTTATCCTTTTAGCATTAAAATGAGAGAGAAGAAACTAACCGGTTCTTCGCTTGATATTATATTGAGAATAAAAGACTAGCATATAAAGAGTGTAAGAATTACCAGTCTTAACTAAGGTGTGCTGGGTTCGTAATCCATGCAGACTGTACTCCTGTTTGTATTTAATTTATTTAAATATGAATAAATTTTCCTGTTAAGGTGGAAACGGAAGTTATATGATTAATCATTACTCACCTTGAACGCTTTCTTATTCACACCTTGAAGAAATCAATCAAGAATTTTAAATGAATATGGTCCATATATGTTGATACGTCAAGAAAAACATAATCGCCTAAATCAAAATGTGTCCTTGAAATATGCAGAAAGGATTGCACTGAAGGCTCAAAAGCCTATTGGGGTGTTAGTGTACTAATCAAGAACTGCATGCCCTCCTCACCCATCACTATTAAGTGATTAACTCCAACTCATCTTCGTACAGTCGAGTAAAGCACTACTCTACTGTATCTGCCCCAAATAGTAAATATACAAAATTTCATCAAAATTGTTAGATGCTGAAAATTACATCCAAATCGCTTCAGCGGTTGAATAAATTTTTTCAAAGCTCCAAATTAGTTAATACGCCAAATTTCATCAGAATCATTCGAGTCCGTTTTCGAGAAAAAAATTTACATACATTCATAGATAGACCGTTTCTTGTGATATATATACTTTTAAACGAAAATAGACAATCCTTATTACGATACATGTTATCCAGGCATATTTATTTATACCAATTGATATAAATAAATTTTCATTGGACTACTTGAGATCCGAACCCACCCTTTGGCTTTTAAGGTAATCAACATTGACAATGTCAATATCTTTAACCTCTTGGCCACAGGGGGGTGGGAGGTGCTCGTTTAATAATAGCAGATATTTAAATAAATAAGGACGAAGTCTAAATGGCCTCTGATGCCGAAAAAAATTATTAATACACATAAACGAAATATCTCTAAAATTGAAAGGTATAATAAAATTGTAAACCGGCTACCTACAAGACCGACGCAAAAAATTTGGTGTGACAACACCTAACACAATTTTTCGATGTGCGGCCGTCACACCAGATTTTTTTATATAATATAATCAGTAATATTTAAATTTTTTCATAAAATCAAACATTGAAAGGCGCGAATGGCCTTAGTCGCTGAAGTGCCCGTAAAGTTTAAATAAATAACTAACCATCACCACTCATTCCAATGCGAAGTTTTGAATCCATTGATAAAGTTCAAAAATATTATTTTCTTCTTTTCACTGATAAACAACTCTTCGTTGTCCTTATTATTATTATTTTTTTTTCAATAATTAATTATAGATTGATAAGTTTATTTATAAAAACTCTTTGAGTACTGATAAAATCGTATTTTTTTAATTCTTTAATTAAAAAAATTCTTGAAAACATTCATTAAGGAGATTAAATTGAATATAGAAGAAGAGTCAACTTTTAGAAGGTTTCTTTCTTTTAACTAAATTAAATTCTTGATTGAATTATCATACCACATAAGGGAAGAATCCATCCAAAGTCTCAATGGAGTACCGACTTCCGACTATATTATTTTCCCGATGTGATCGGACAACGAAATCACAAAATGATCGTATGTGTTTTAATATATACGTTTTATTAAATCATTTGAAAGTTAACGAAATATTATGCCTTTCCCTTTCAACAACGGGATTTTTTTTTTTTTGCTTTCTTTATAATTGGTAGGAAATAAAGGTAGCTATTTAATTTTTTTTTTTTAATGATTTATTATTTATGAATCATCAAATGATGCGATTGCTATTATTTCTTTTTTTTTTCCATATTTAAAAAAATACTATAATAATTGAAACAAAACTTCAAGGAGTCAGAGATTTTATGAGATACATATTTAAATTTAATTAATGACGTCACACATGTCGTATTTTCTATTCTGTAAATAAAATCATTTGTAAATAAGACAAAATTAATTGAAACTTCTATTTTTTTTATACTATATATACCGGTATATAGTAACATTTGTGAGAGAAATGCGATTTTATCTAATCATAGTTAAAATATTTTGGGAAGGAGCTCGATTCCTACCCCCTCCCCCTTTCGGGTATGCGGCCTCGATCTTCATAACGTTTATTTACATAATTTGTTGTTTGTTTTTAGGCCTCATGATGCTTAAGATTTATCTCTTTCATTTTCTATTGATATACAAACAATTCACGTTAATTGAATACCAATACCGGAGTCAAAAGACGAAAACTCTTTTTATTTAATAGTTTTTTCGTGGATCAAGTGACCATGTGACTCCCGGAAGTCATACCTCGGGTATCAGTGCTCCAGACCATCGGAGAGGCTGAAGATCCCTAATTCTACTCCTGAGAGCCATATGATTGATCACTTACTTGATCACTCACAAAAACTGTTAAGTAAACTATGACTTGTCAAGTCCGATACGAGGCATAGGCCTATATTGAATAACGAATAATCTCAAAAACTATTTAACTCTGTCTCTTTTTTCCTAGTCTCATTTTAGAAAAAATCCTTTTATAAATTTTTTTTCATTCCCTTAAAAAAAATTCTCAGCTGCCTAACAAACAAACGAACAAAATACATGAAAGAGAACGCTTTTATCAGCAAATATCTTTATTTGCTTATTTGCATAAATATCTTTAAAGGTCTTGTTTATTTCAATAAATAAAAAAAAAGAAACTCTCTAGTAGTAATGAAGAAACTGAAAATTTCTGGGTGTGTGCATTTTTTATTGCATACATATTATCATCATGTTTCATCATTTTTAAAGTTTTTCTATGAACTCTTTCAAGATCTATCTATTAGAAATTCTTTTTAAAAACAAAAAATTTCCTTGAATTAATCAAGTTTTTATTAAATAAGAAAATCACACTTATTTATTTGTTTAAAGAATTTGTTAGAAGAATCATTGTCTTTATTTAAATCGATTCTAATGTGTAACTAGTCAAGAATAGGCTGACCATATGTACCGTATTTTTTCCAAGTTTTTGGCCTTCAACGAAGGTCACGATTTTTCCCCAAAACGTCGATAATTAAAAAATAATTAAATAAAAAAATATTTTTCATTTCCTAGCTATCTTTCGAGAAATTTTTGTCAATAAAGTTAACATTTAAATATTAAAATTTTGTTATAATTTTTCACCCTAATTTGACTGAAGAAAGTTTGCTCAGTCATTCTCGATTTTTTGTTGTCTGAGTTTCACCTGTGTCTATTAGTCCATCAATTAAAATCATCCTTCACAAAGTCATTATTTGGAAGAGGAACAAATACCCTTCTAACCATCTTCTTGTTAAAAAATCTTTTTTTTTCCCTCTGTTCCTAAGTTCATTTGTATTCGTCCAACAAAAAGTTATTTACAAACCTATAACTAAATATTGGTTAAGACAAAGGTGTGAGTTAACCAATTTTTAGTTTTTTGTTTGTAAATATTGTTCATAGACCCTTTTATGATAATTATACAAAAAAATTGTTTATCTTAACTAATTTACTCTATTTATTATTATTATTATTATTATTATTATTTCAAGTCTTTTTCGACATTTGAGATCATTTAGACACCGTCTTTTTTTATATTAATTGGTAGCTAATATAATATTAAACGGGATGCTAACCACTGATCTTTGACTCATGAATCGAGAGACCTTTACCTCTGCATCAAGGGACAGGGCAGCCTAATTAATTTTAATATCACTTTTATTTTAAATAATAAAAAAAATTCTTCTCTCAAGGCCAGTCATAAATACAATCGACTCAATTTCTGATTATTTTGTATATTTAAAGAGGCAATGAGGTGATCAGTTCTATTTCTCTCAGGTCGATACTGGACTTGGTATTCGACTCCGACAGAGCCCTCGTCTACCTTTAGAAAGAAACAAACATGTCAAGGATATACTAACCTTCACTTATCTAAAGAAATAGCCGACCTTTGGCTTTAGTCATCTACCCCCTCCCTTGTGAATTTACATAATTTACTTTTTTTTTGGCTCCTCCTTTCCTCCACAAGCACCAAAATAAATGCACTGTTTTATTTCAGAAAAACGATCATCATCGACTTCAGAAGCCATGGTCCCCGAAGGGGGCGGCGACGGCGACCCTGTAAACAACTCAGCAGGATCAGAGCTTATTTTCCCGAGAAAAGTGCCTAATCCATGTTTGGAATCTGCTAGTCATAAAGATCTTCACAGAGAACTTCTCTTTAATAATAAAATGTAAGTTTCTCTTCTAATAAAAATTAAAATAGATTCAAGTAATTAACAATTATTATAAATATCATTAACTCTCATCTTTTAATGGAATGAATTTATAATGAAGAACATTCGTTCTTTATAAATTTTCAAAATCTAAAATAGCAATGTTTTTTCTCATAAAGGGACCTGAAGTCATTAAAAAAGACAAACATTTAAGAAAAAAAAATAATTATTGAAAGCAAAATAAAAAATGTACATCCTGTTAAAGATGATTATGCAAAAAAAAAAGACAAGATTCGTCATTGCACATTATTTGACAGAATTTTAATATTAAATGGAATGGAGACATTTATTTGAATATCTGAGTCAAAATAATAGATCTGAAAACTATTTAGTTTAATTGAAGAAATATTTTTTATAATCATAGGCTTATAAGACAGAACAGTCAAAAATGTTTCGAACAATTCCCGGTCTCTCTTATGGGGAGGGAGGCATCACAAAATAAAGGGGGGGGGGGGCAGAGAGGGTGCAAATAAAAAAAAGAAACAAACACTGGTTTAAGGCCAAATATTTAGTTAAGTTATCAAGTGGGTGATTTTGGATAAAATTAGGCTAGTAATGAATGCACTGGACAGCCATGGCTCTGCAAACCGTGAAATGGGACAGACAGACAAGCAACCAGCCACCCCTCCATGCCGGTGATTAATTTGCGAAAGGAAAAAATTCGATTGGTTGACCTTTTGATTTTTCCATACATTCTCTACTATTATTGTGGCTACAGAGTCATGGCTGTTTGATTAAAGATAGATATGTCTGGAAACTTCTTTTGTTTTTTTTCCTCTAATCAAAAGCAAAAAAATTAAATAAATAAACCTCTTAACATTTACTGTACAAATAACTTTAATTAAAATAATAATGATTCAGGGAAAAAAAAAGTCATTAGAATCATCCTTGGAATTATATAAGAGGAAATTATTTATTTGTTATTATTTAATTCATGTCTAAAATTGTGTGTATTATTCAAACTTGACAATAAATATTTCATCATAAATAACTTTTTTTTTTTTGCCATTTAGTCATATACGTATAAATGGCACGTATCCAGAAAAAATTTCCGAGGTGGGGACGGAAACCCATGAGCCAGCCATTCCTAATGTATGGCATTAATATGATATTCCTAAACCGTTCTTATTTATCACAATAAAAAACTTAAAAAAAAGAGTATATCTTTCTAATAGCTAATAAATCATAATCTAGGATCCATTTTAAAGAAACGGTATCAGAAAATGAACCGTTCTCTAGGTACCCTTTTGTGAATGCATTTCCTTTTTAAAAAGTGGCTCGACAATAAAGGAAAGCTGTGATTAGTAGAATAAAAATTTCTGGAATGTTAAGATAACTGAACACTTGCCCTATTCATTAGATAATAAATTATCTAAAAATTTATTAGGATAAAATTAGGTGATTGTTCCATGATAAATTACTAAACAAATAAAAGTACATGCAGGGATACAACGATTATTTTTTAATTAGAACGTTAAATATTGTTAATAGATAATGATAATGATAAAAATCTCAAGAGAGGTTTTGAATTTTTCATAACTGAAATCATCAATTTTGATGTTCTTGCCAGACTTAAGTATGGGCCCCTGATAAAAAATATTATAGAAAATCATACATTATATTAAAGAAAACTATGATTTTAAATGAATATTTATCATTTTTTAATTATTTAAAGTCAAAATTTTTCTTCTATCTCTCTGATGGGGGGGAGGGGGGGGGGAATCAATGAAAAAAGTGAGGCTGCTTTTTTGGCACAAAGTATAAATGGGACACTAGTACTCACTTTGGGAAACATTGGTTTAATTTCTTAAAAATAATATAAGATTTTTTTCATTTTTCAGAGGACGGTCAGTCTTAAATCAGAAATCAGAACTTCAACGTGCCATGGAAAAACATAAAGATGAAAAAGTGAAAAAAGAATTATTACAAATGCGACTTGAGAGTCGAACGCCTCTTGAAAAGGTCATTGATGAAAGAGCCAAACGGCTAGAAGAGGTAATCATTTACTTTATTACAGAGATATTTTGAAAAGGCATAATGTAAACCGCTTCGGCGGTCGTGCTTACCTTTAATTGATACCTTTTACTTTCCTGCACTATTAGATATAAAATTAAGAGCAAAATATTATGATCATGAAAATTTAAATCCTCAATTTTTAAAAATATCTTTCCATTCCATTAAATCAGATCCCAAAAATTTAAAAAAAAAATCTATATATATATATGTGTGTGTAATTTTATATTATAACATATATCCACTCATTGGTGTTGGATGAAACTTTACATATTTAAGTTATTTGGTGAGTATATTTTTTGCTGATGCCCATGGCCCCCGACAGTTGAACCCGGAATCACTCAGCTTATACGGGGCATCGGTATGCTTCCTTGGCACCAAGCCACAGGATTCTCGACAACACCAGCAAAAACTCATATTCCCTATTTTTCTTTAATGTTAGTCCGCAGTGAAAAATTTTTAAGTAAAAATTTCTCACTCACTCGCATGCTGCTACTTATACCAGTAAGGGGACCGACTGACTTATTGGCCAGATCTAATACCCTATTATGAGTAGCAACCCTTTTTAAAAAACAATGCTATATTAATTAAGTTTTTGAGACCTAAATGTTTGAATCAAATATGAAATTCAAAGTTCTCAATCAGACTGGACACCTTATATTCAACAGTAATTTTATGAGTACATTTTTTTGTTGGTGAATCAAATGGCCCAATCGTTAGCCCGAGATAGGCTGGATATCTCGGGTTCAGATTCGCGGATGTCATGGACCACTTTGATCCACCAGCTAAAAATTTACTCACAAAATTACTGTTAAATATGAGGTGACTAGTCTAGACTGATCGAGGTGTTTCAATATCATATCGAAAACTATTAATATTTACTTTACTTTATTTAATTATATTTATACTCATAGGAGAGCCTAATAAGGTATTAAAATTTGGAATGATTTATTAGCAGTGGGCGGTAAAAAAGTCCGGCCAATATTTATTAAGAACAACGATTTTCTGAACATTCACAGGACTAAATCTTTTGACTTATTGGTATTAATTAAGACCTACAGCCCTGAGCAAATTTCATAACAATCCATGGAGTGGGGCGAGGGGATTTATTCCTAAAATATAATATAATAAAGCCACGTCATCACATAGAGAAATTTTATTTAATCATTTTGATTTTTTTCTTTTTTAAATGTAAATAATAAAAAGATATTTATTTATATTAACATTTCACGTACCAAAGGTCAGTAGTACGCTTCCCGTTCTGAGCGACAAAAATTTATTTAAATTATATTGGCTTCCAATTAATATAAATAAATAAGGACGGAGTCAAAATGGCCTCCGATGCCGAAAAAGACTTAAAATATATATATATATATATATATATAAACAACATAACAGCTATAAAATTAAACATGACTTGCATAAATGCCCAACATTTAATATTCACAGGGTGTCTAGAAAGGTTAGCTCTCTTTAAGAAGAGCAACTTTTTAATATATAAAAAAAAAAATTATTTAAGTTCATATTTTATCACAAAATTCCTCGTTAAAGCAGCTTGCACCCTTTTTAAAGCCAAGTCCGGAAATATTTAATCTAAAACTTATCACATATTCATGCATGACACAACAAGCTTGTGCATAAAATCGAAGGACGGATGTCATCCGCTTATCGAAGCATCGTAATCATAACATCGTTTTTATTTGGTTTACGAAACTTCCTCTCTTTTCATTTAATCAAAAGTTCCTTTTTTTTTTTTTTTTTTTTTTTTTTAAATTTCCGTTTTATTTTATTTTTAATTTGAATTATTCAAATTTTTATCAAGACCTATATTATAAATTGGCTAAAATTAGGTATATTATATTTATAAATTATAAAAAAAAAAGATTAATTAAATGAAGTTAATCTTTAATAACGGCTTTATTTAAAAATTAACTGTGACCAATAATAACAATATAATCTAGTATTATCAATCGTCAAATATAATCTTCGAGATGCCCCCC
>JAAAKE020127261.1:0-14758 GCA_010014785.2 Anisolabis maritima
TGGCTTCACTATAGACGTATGTGGCCTGGAATTGTCCTGATGGAACACAACTTCTCTCCTATTCTGGCCGCTTCTAGCTTCAAACAGTCCAATTGTTGACAATAGAGGTTCGAATTTAGTGTTTGGCCATATGGAAGCAGCTCCTAGTGGATGATTCCTGTCCAATCCCACCAAACTCACAGCAAAACCTTCCTGGCCGTTAATCCTTGGCTACCGTTTGAGCTGTATCGCCGCGCTTTGACCACGATCGTTTTCGCACAATTTTGTCGTATTTCTCATCTCCAGTCACCATCCGTTTCAGAAATGTTTCGATTTGGTTCCCTTTGGTCGGAGATGGAAATGTTTTTTTGCCTCAATTCATGTTGCACCCAAACATCGAGCTTCTTTTTGAATCCTTTATGCAAATGGTTTAAAACTGTTTCATGGTCGATCTTCCGTCGTCCTACGATACTACGACTGCTAACATACCGGTTTGTCTACTTCGATTATTTCCATCATTTTATGGATATTTTTGACGAGGGGCCTACCTGCGTGAGGTGCATTTTTAACATCAAAATTACCGGAACGGAATCGAGGAAACCAAAATTGCGTGTGATTGGCTATGACAGTATCGGGACCATAAACACCATTCACAATTTCAGCCGCCTGGCTTTCCATTTTCGCCTTTATCGAAGGAAAATTGTAAAACATACCGAATTTTCTCTTTGTTGACGTCCATCTTTTACATACTAAATCTCGCAACTGAATCTATCACTCACAAAACTGTTAAAGAATCTTTTTTAGTACGGAATGTCACTTTTCCAAAGAGTATAAGTATGAACCTAATCGATCAATATATCATGAGATATATATCACTAGAACCATCTAGCAAAAAAATAATGAATTTCTTTTTTTCCAACCTATTTATTCCAGAAAGGAACAACTTTCTTAAGCTTTTGGAGTTCGGTTTTATGATCGAAGTGTCAGTGATTTGTTTTCCATTCTAAGCAATAACATTTTTTGTTTAATAAATACCCCTAAATAATGTTATTTTTCTTATTCTTTGGAGAGGGCATGTCCAGCCAAAATAAAATCCTTTATATGCTTGTCGATCTCGGAGACGTTTCGAGACAAATTTATTATCTCATCCTCAGTCCAATGTTATTTTTCTACAGACCAGTAAACATTTTTAACGACCCACCAGCGGTTGAGAACCAGTGGTCTAAAAGACCCACGATACTGAAAGACAAAAAAGTTTTCTTGGGATTGTAGTAGGTTCCCGTTTATTCCTGAGAGAGTTAGATAATTTTATGCCACGAGGTGCTTGCAATGAAATAAATTTCTCTTGGACAGTTAACGCATAAAAGAAACTATAATTATAAATCTCAGAAATAGGAATATTATCGTAAAAAAATAGTGTAAAAGGTGAAAAATTGTTATCTTGTCTTTCCAAGAGGATAATAAAGTAATCGAAGTATCCAGATAAAATATTATTGTAATTAAGTCGAAATTATTAACGTAAAATTTGGCTACCAAGAAATGTTTATTGTAATTACTTTAAACTTGGGGAAAAAATACTTTATATTTATTTAAATATAGTTATATTTTTTTAACTTATACAGACATAAAGAAGATATGTAGAGCGGGCATGGTTGGGACTAAAAAACGGAAGAGGGGATGATAAATGGAGGTGATAAAGACGCGCAGGCGGCAGACTCGCTATAAAGCAACCTGCAATGGCAGCTCCGGTGGGATTTCATATTGGCCATCGCTTTTGTTTGTATCGGTAAAAATTTAACAAACATCTTCATCTCACCTCTGATATCTTTTCTATTATTACATTTCCAAACGTGGTATTTATTTAATTTTTTTATATTTTATTGTTTGTGTGATTAGATTATTTTTTATCTGCACCGATATACCAACCCACAAATTATTTGCTTTAAAGTACTAATTTCTTTAGAAAAGTTTTATTTATTAAATGATTTTAAAAATATATAGCTTACTCGATAGCTATTTTATTAAGTTATGCTAATGAATATGTCAACTTTTTTTTTTTTAATTTTTTAAATGTGTGCGCTTTATTTTACCTTATTTCGCAAATTTTATTAGATAATGTAACTATTTGAAATCCTAAAAGTTAGGAAACAAATGCTTTTACGTTTTTGAGAAATTCTTGCAAATTTAGATATATTTTTCGGATGAGATTCCTTTGTAAAGTTTATCATTTATCATGGATCAGAGCCCAGGTTTCTTTTCTGGCCCTAGAATACGGTATACCTATATATTTTAATAAAAATTTGAGGAAAAGAAATTTTCACATTTAATTTTTAATAATTTTTAAAATATATTTAATATTAGAATAGAGGATAAAGCAGAATCAGCAAAAAGCAGCCGTTGGACGCTCAATAAACACTCTAAATTGAGATGTTTCGAACGAGGTTGTTATTCTTCATTCCAATTTGATAGTTGTATTTATGCCTGAAGGAGTTCAGCAGTATTTGAAATGCATATAACAATGTATACATATATAAGGGATAATGACGATAATTTATGGTGCAGTCTCAGTGTGTGAGTTGTAAAGGTTGCCTTAATGCTGATCCTGCTTTATCCTCTATTATAATTAAAACACAGCACAAATCTCTTCTTTCAACTAGATAATATTTCACACCCCCTACAATAATATATAATTTTAATATATTTAATTAATTTTTTTTAATTTGGTGGAAAAAACACCAGATTATTCTAGGATTCATTTTAATTATTATTTTGCTACACCCTGCTTTAGTAAAGTCTCCTACACATGTTAAAAATATCTTTTTTTTCTCTATCTCTAATTTTTACTAAAAAATTATGTTCAAATGATGTATGAAAGTAACCCTTTGAGGGACTTTGTCTTGAGTTAAAAGTGAGTATTTTTGAATACGCTGGGTGTCCTAAAATATTTAGTACTCGGTTTGACAGCGTGGAGTAGCCAAGTTATCTATGTATAATCCCATTTCTACAGTTACGCGACTAAAAGTTTTCTTAAAAATCGAAATATTTTTATATGTATATGATATTAAGAAAACTAAATATAGAAAATTAAAAAATTTAATATGTAAAACGTGATGCCGTCCGATTCATTCTAGGATTATAGAAAAGGGAAGTGATGGCGACAGGTGATAATATAATAATAATATGCACAAATTTTCTTGATCTCAAATTCCAATGAATAATTATTCAGGCCTGATGATGCTTTAAAATAAAACGAAATCGATTGCCTCAAAAAGTATATTATTTATCACTTGACGCCATCCTAAAAAATTCAAATTCTTCATAATTTTAAAAATATTATTATGTATATAATTATAAATATAAAACTGAAAAAATAAGTATTCGAATCTAATCTTATATAGTTTTAAAGAATTTTATACTTTATAAACGCTACCGCCTCTATGTTAAAAAAATCTCAATTTTCATGGTTATTTTCTTTTGTCATGCAGGAATAAAAAGATATTTAGGTAGATAACATGAAAATAGTTTTTTCACTTAGAAACAATTTTTGTGCAGATTGTTTTTCATATTTCTAACCATAATCAACATTCATTATCATTATTGTTTTTGCGTTCCTTATTAAAGAGTTTTTATTGTCGACCTTAAGCATGAGTGATAATAATTGATAAAAATCAAGTCTAAATAGTATGAGAACCAGCAGCAACCAATATTTAATGTCAGTCAATTATCTAATAGCCAAAGAATTGTTAAAGAAATTAATCCATTTATTATCCCTTTCAGGAACAAATCCAGGGGGAGGGAGTTGAGCTCTTCCGAAAAAATGGCTGACCTCTCCACACTCGAAATGTCTAATTTTAGGTTGAACCTACCCCTTTCCTCCTTAACCTAAAAAATTTGTTTAAGTGCGTATCTGGTCTTATTTATTCTATTTAAATAAAACTCGTGTTTGTAAATATCTTTTTAAATAGATAAACCTTATCATAGATTATATGTTAAATTTTAAAGTTTTGAATAAAAGTATAATTTATAAAAGCCTCATAAAATCTTTGAGCGTATTTTTTCCGGGTCTGGGATTAAAAAGGAAAATTGGCGTATTGATATTGGACTTAACCACTTTTAAAATAAACGGCTGATATAAATTTTTTCTTATAAAAAATAAACAAATTACTTTATAGATATTTATTATTAACTTATTTTATTAGTTTTCAAAAAAAAAAATTCTTTGACGAAGATAAAAATTAGTCTTTTAGATAAAAATGATTTCTGAAAATGATTTAATATAAAAGATATCCTCAATATTTTTAGGTTAATTTGATGCCCCCAATCCATAGCCGAGAGGTTAGATATATTTTGATTGTCAATTGATATTGTCAATATTGAAAACCTTTAAAGCTAAGGGAATTGGATTCGAATCCCAGGCAACTCGATAAAAATTTATTTAAATCAATTGGATACTGATTGATATAAATAAATATGCCAGGATAATGGTTTCAAAAATAATATAGAATTAACGTCTATATCGCCTCAAAGACTAAAAAAAGGCTAATTTAATATATATAAAAAAAATATTTTATAGAAAAAATATTATTAGACCACTAAGATTTAGTGAATTATTGGACTTAAACTACTTTTAAAATAAACGACTCATATAAATTTTTCTTAAAAAAAATAAACAAAAAATAAAATATAGCGACTATAGTAGTTGTTTTTAGATGGGTGGCAGCCCCTTGGATTAAAAGCGAGAAAAAGAAACACCCAAAAACAACTACTTAAATCATATACCTGGCCATCATTTTTCAATATAGCGATTTTATTTCTTAAATTCAGAAGCATTCCAAGAAGAGGCCAATTGAGCTCAGACCTTTCGCCCTGAAGTCAAGTTTACATTATTTACCAGAGTTTCATACAAAAAATGGTCTGGAATCTCCCCGAAATGGTCAGGTAGATCCTTCCCTATCCAAAAAAAAAATTTTTTTGGGTACGTATCCGTATAAATACAGAAATAACAAAAAAGGTCCTTCTCTCAACTTGTGCAGTCGAACCAGTATTAAGTGAATGGGAAGAAAATTAAAATGTCTGTAAGAATGAAGACAATAAATGAAAACTAGAGTAATTTCTGTGAAATTTTGAAAAGCCACTTTGAGTAATATATTGTGAAGATAGAAAAGTATTTTTTTAAATAAAAAAAATGAGGCGTTCGCGGGAATAGAACCCACTTCCTTCATTGGTAAACGTCCGTGGGTGTTTTAACTTATAAAATCAGTTACTCTTAAAAATTTTAGTGGACTATTTACAGCTAATCAGAAGAGAGATGGAATTCACACGTCTAAACAGTCAATTTACCAATTGGTTAGAATTTTTAGGTTTTCCACTCCCTTCCTATGAAATGGGGAAATTCCTAATATTGAAAAATATCAAATTAGTGTCATTCTTTTAAGAGATGCTTGGCTCATAGATAAAAACATCGATGGGCGTAAACAGGAAAATGTGTGTCGAATTGCAAATGCCTTATTTTTCAGTTTATGAGTTCAAGGTAAAAATGTTTAAAACGCGAAATTCCTATTTTCTAAAAATTTAGGGAAAACTCTTCCTATTTCATAAAAAATAATCGATGAATCAATAATGATGAAGAAATACATAAATAATAATTATTATGATAGAGATGTTTATTTTTTCTAAAATTACATAAATATCCACTAATAATAATGAAATAATTTGATTAAAAAATCTGATTTGAAATTCATAAATAATTTTTTTTTTTCTTATTTTATTTTTTAGGGATGGGCTTCGACAATATATTTATTGTTTTTCTCTTACCATCATTAGTAATCTCACAATGTAATTATCAACAAACAATAGATACAGGTTCTGTTTATTATGTTCAATCGCCTAACTATCCAAACAATTATCCAAGGCCCACACAATGTTATTGGAATGCAGCTGCCACGTGGACAGATAATCAAATATTACTGGATTGCACAAATTTTGATGTCTATAACTCGGTCAGTATAAAAATTTTTATATTTTGAATTTTATAAAATATTATTAGGGTCAAAAGTAAATGGTGAATGTGGGATAATAAAAAAAAAAACAATGTGTTTTTATATGATTTCAAAGGAAATAAAACTAAATACAGGACCGGCTCTAAGCTACAGCACATTAGGCATAATCTAGGGGCGATAGCAAAGTGGGGCGTCGGACAACGAACTGCGCTAATAAAATGCTAAATAAAAATTAAACTATCATAAGACCATAAAATTTTACACTTAATAAATTTAATATAAAGACATACCAAGATCTAACTAGAAAATGATAGTAAGTATTAATAAACTGTTTTTATTTAAACGAAATATATTTTTTTGTCTTCGGCATCTGAGGTCATATAGACTTGAAACGATACACATTTAATATTATTTTAATTACAATACAAATTATCCAGGTATATTTATTTAAAACAATTGGTATAAATATATAAATATGCATAGATAAATTTTCATCGAACTGCCAGGGATCCGAACATACACCCCCTTGGCTATAGTTGTATATCAATATTGACAATGTTAGTATCTTTATCTCGGCTTCGAAGGGAGGTAGGGGGACGAATTATATAATTACATTGTTAATGAATCATTAACATCATCATTAACAAAGGAAACTCAAAATATTTAACAAAATAATTATCACTATTTACAAAAAATACATTCAATTTGAAAAAACCACACCCATTTAATATTCGAACACAAACAGGTTTTTAGCAACAATTCCAATCAAGCGCAGTGTATTAAATGAAGTGAGAGATTTGATTCACATTCGCTAAGGTAAAAGCCCATAAAGTTAAATTTCTGTAATTGATCTTACTGTAATATGTAGTGTCTTAATTAATCAATAAAAAAAAAAACAAATGATTTTGTGGATTGTTATTCCTATCCAGTTTAAAATCATCCCGGTAAGTAACATTTTTCCCAAGTTCAACGAAAAAGGTTTTAAATCTCTAAATAAATTATATTATAATGTAAAATTCAATATCATTCTATGTGATCCAATATCTTGAAATGCTTTTTTAATTAAAAAACATATTAGATAATTTTTAAATTTTCTAAATTTTAAATATCAATATTATGAATAAATTTTTTTAGGTTGGTTGTCAAGTTGACAGAATGTTGGTGGATCCAAGTGGTACCTATAATTGGGATCAAGCATATTATTATTGTGGAAAAGGCAATTTCAGTGTTTATTCGACTCAATCTCATATGAATATATATTTTGGGGCTTCTTCAGAAAATATATCAACCACAAGAGGATTTAGTTGTTCCATCACCGCAGTAAGAAAAAATGGATGTCAATGTGGCTGGAAGAAACAGGTAAAAAGCTTTTCGTTTCATAAAAAAATTTTATATATTATATCATTTGTCCTTTAGGAGAATTAGGGTAAAAAATATTTATAATTTTTAGACCCTTAATAAAAAATCTGATGTGACGGCCGTACATCACACAACTTTCACTTATCAAAGGCAAGGAAAATTGTGTGATGTGCTGTCACTCCAGATTTTTTGCGAAGGGCCCCCAGATAGCCTTTTAATGCCATTTTAATACCAATTTAATTGATTTCGTTAGGATAGTTTAAAGAATGGAGTGGTTACTCTCGCCGTTTATCCGAATAACTGAAAATGACTACATCAGAAAAGTGGGCTCCAAAGAATTTTTGGCGGGATAAGGGTTAATAATTTCAAAGATCATTTAATAACTAATTGATATATGAATTTTAATCAAAATTGTTAGAGCGAATTTTGGGAAAATCAAAAAAAAAATTACACCTGTAAAGTACTAGTACTCTTTGGGCAATTTTATTGAAAAGCTTCGAGGTGCATGCGACATGAGTACCTAGTTTAAATATAACATTTCAGCCTTGTACGTTTTTTCGTTTTTGAGAAATCTTTTTCACACACACAGAATATTTGGCCAGATCCATTTTTTAAATGGGTTTCCTTAGCTTCACAATCTTATATCACCTTTCATTTCTAGGGATTTATTTTGTTTTGTAAGTATTAATCAATCATCAATATTAATTAAAAATTTTTGACTCAGTGACCCTTAAAATGTGTATTTCTATTGAAATCTTGACTTCGATTTTTTTGCGATCCCAATACTTTCTCACTATATATTACATATAGAAGTACAAGAAAGTAAAAAAATAATATAATTTTTCATTTCTCTTATCCATACGCTTGCACTTTGAGGTTTTTCAATAAAATCGGCCAAAGAGTACTTGAACTTTACTTATGTACTTTTTTAGTTTTTTTCGGGTTTCTCAAAATTCACTCTAAATTCATATCAATTATTTATTAAATGACCTTTGAAATGTATTAACCCTTATCTGCCCCAAAATTGCCTGGGGCATACTTTATTTAAATTTTTTTTAATTTTTCGATTTTCTGAAAATTTGCTCTAACAATTTTGATTAAAATTCATATATCAATTATTTATTAGATGATTTTTGAAATCTATTAATCCTTATCTCGTTATTGTTTAAGGCCCACTTTACTGATGTATTCATTTGCCGTTGTTTGGGTAAAAGGCGGAAGTAACCGCTCTGTCTTTTAAAATACTCTAACAATGCATTAAAAGGATACCCAAGGGGCTCGACTCTGGTGAGACAGCACATCACTTTCATAACCTTAGGTAAGAGAAAGTTGTGTGATGTGCGTTCAGTTACACCATATTTTTCATTTTATTATTTGAGAATAAGGGCATCTCTACACCTAATGCTATATGTGCCTAATTTTAATAAAAGGTTGTTTTTCTCTCTCCAACCGAATATTTATTCTTAATAAATGTCTAATTTATATGAAAAAATAGATTAAAGTATGTCAGAGTAATTTGACCCCTCTCCTTAAAAAATTCAAAGCAATATTTTTTACCAAAAATTTTACTTAAAATTTACTTAACTGTCAAACCCACAATCTTTCTCCATTAAAAAGTTCAGTTAGTAAAAGCCACGTTAACAAATATCCTCTTAAATTCCCATGACGAATGATTAAATATGTAAAAAGATTAAAAATAAATTTGATAAATAAATATGTCCAGATTAATAGATTAATAAAGATATTCATTCAACTTTTGACAATTAGGTTGAAAGGTTGATTGTTCTGAATAATTAAGGAATTAGGATAAAAAAGAAACCAGCCTTTTTTTTTAGGATCACTTTATTCAAATATTTTGGCTAATATGGCGTTAAGCCATCTTCAGCACAAAAAGCATTATATCAAATTTTTGCAGAAGATAGTTTATCTATATTAGTCGATATATCTGCAAATAAAATGAAATGAGTTGGACATAACAGATGCTGGTTTAATTTCTCCAATTTCTTCAATTATTTATGTTGAAAGATTAAAAATAAAATCAGTTATAAATGTATCAAACTACTATAGCAAATGATATCTCCCACATTACAAATCAATAGCAACGAAACAAAATCATATTTATATGTTATGTGAAACGTGATAAATAAAACATAAATTAATTAACTATTTCCTATTCCTACCTAACTATTAATTTATTTAAAAATTCTGAGAAAGTTATAATGGAAATTTTCACCTAAATAAATACTATTAATGTCAGAAGGTTTCGTTTTAATACTGACGATAATGGTTATTATCTTATCATATCATTTCAAAAGACAATAAATAAAGATGATAAATTCATTTAGATTAATTATTATTTTTATTTGCATTGATTAGTGTTCTATTCAAGAATTAAAAATGTAAACAATTTGTATATGTCAATAATAATTTAAAGTTAAAAAAAAAAAGAGTTTGCAAAGAAAACAAAAGATAAAACAGTAAATATAAATAGAATGTGATAAAAAGCTTAAGAATTTATTAAATTCTTGCCTTGTTTGCTCGAGTTTAAAAATTAAAAAGAATAGGATTATTTTACCTTTTTCTAGGCAAAGAGAGAGCAAATAGATCTTTTAAGGAGAAGCCATATCCTAAATAAGGCCAAACTTCAATTACAAAAAGAAATAATTATTTATTAAAAATTAGTAAAGATTTTGAATAAATTGACTAAGACAACTAGATTTCAAAATTTTCAGGACAGAACGTAATATATTACTTTAATTTTTTTCCTATTTAGAATAGAATTGTCGGTGGTGAACCAACTCTCAATGATGAATTTCCATGGATGGCTGGGGTTTTAAAAAAGGAGAATGGATGGATGATTTATTGTGGTGGGACCATCATCAGTGCAACTTATGTACTTACAGCTGCACATTGTTTATTAAATCTTAATGAGGAAATTACAGCTATCGTTTTTGGAGAACATGATTTAGTAGAAGGTATTTTTTTCTTTCACCCCATCATCCCATATATCAAAGTCAGATGCAACCGGGGGAAGAAGCAAACTGGCCCGTAGCACGACCAGATGCTTGATTGAAAGGAGAGGGAAAAAGCTGAGATAAAGGGACTCGGGAAAATTGTGGTTGATAACCATGTACATATTAATTTCAATTTTAGATCCAAAACACCGAACAAAATGCTTCTTACAAGCAAAAGCTACAATGATTCAAATAAGTATGGTTAGAATACCAGAAAACTTGAATTACATAAGAAAATGGGATCAAATGATGGATCTCAGTCGAATTATTCTTACTGCCTTATTGCTTGAAAAAGATTTTGTTCCTAAAAAAAAAGTAAAGATCAAATTTGCAGTAAAAAAACCCCCAACAATGCTTCCTTTTTTTAAAGTCTTTTTCGGCATCTTAGGCCATTTAGACTCCGTCCTTATTTATTAAAATTAATTGGTAGCCAATACAATTCTTACTTGCAAAACATTTACTAACAAATAATAATGGGATATAAGAGGGTCCATTATTTGAGTAAAAATATTTTTTGTCTATAATTTAATTAAAATTAATTAAATAACAATTAATTTTAGTTAGAGCTTAACTGAAGATAGATATGAACTCAGTTCATTAAGAGCTTTAAAATGACGTTTAACACCTTCCCCTCGCGTTTTTATAGAAAAATTTTGAGTTGATGTCACTTCCAGTTACTATGGATTATACCTGATTATATGGTAAGGTCACTTGGGCAATTATGCAATGTTAAATGTCGAAAAGTGCTATAACAGTTTCGTTTTCATTATAAGTGATTGAATAATTATTTTTTTTCGTGAACCAAAGAAATTAAAGAGATATATACAGACATCATTCTAAAAAAAAACTACCTCAAACACATTTTGGGGGCATCAGATCAATTTCAATTTTTTTTTTTTTGCGATTACACTTTATCTACATAACTAACCTTTGGATGGTTGGCATAGCAAAAATTCAACTATCTAGCAATAAATTAATTATTATATTCATAATGACCTTTTTAAGTAATATTTTATTGGGATTTTTTTAAATTTTTCATTAAAATTAAAATTTCAATAATTACTTCCAAAAAAAAAAATGTAAAATATTAATGAAATTGGTATATAATTATTTTTAGGTAAAGTGACTAATCTAAACCAGATTCGTAGAGTTAGCAAATTGATTTCCCATCCAAATTATGATCAACAAACTCAGGCTAATGATATAGCATTGGTGAGAACTGCTACAACCATTCCATTTTCGACACGTGTTGGTCCTGCTTGTCTTCCTTATATAGTCCCAAATCTGAATGGACAGGAAGTTACAATCATGGGTAAGTATTAACTTTATATTAATTAAAATCAGAAACGGGGAGGGGCTGAACTAAAAATCCACTTCCCTCCTGGGTGTTTGTTAACAAAATAAAAAAAAAAAAAAAATAGTTCGAAGCTCGGATTTAATATTTGATTTTTTGATTTGTACCTATTAAAAATGCGAATACAAAATTTGAATAAAATCAACCAAATTGACGCAGAATAATACCGAAGTACTTTTTATTTTTATTCTTCTTGAAGGGAAGGGGCGGAAACTATACAAAAGATTTACTTGAAAAGAGGTTGAGAAACAATCTATCCTATTCTTTTATCCCTTATCTAGTGTGGAATCGTGAGCGATTGAAAGTTTTCCTGGATCGAAAAATTCTCAGAAAAATCATCATCATTAGGATATACATATCATAATTTCTATTTATTATTTTCGTTTAACCCTTTTTTTTTTTTTGCAAAAACTCCGCCTTTAAATTAGAAACATATATTTATTCCTCCTGAAAAAAAAAGGTAAAAAGAAAAAAAAAATCAAAAACTAATAAAAAACAAAAAAATTTTAGTGAAACAAAAGTAAAATATTTTTCATTGATTATGTCTATCAATTCTAGAAAAGAAAGTACAACATATCAAATAATAGATTTAAGGATAAAATTTCTTTCCCTGTATCTCTCCATTTTATATTCCTTATTTATTAATAAGCAATATCACATCACACAAGATATATTAATATTAACAGGATAAGGGAAGAATCAATAAATACATCCCCAATACGTACATCAAACATATTGATATAATAAATGGAATATTGATATAAACTGGAAATTAATATTAATATCGATGAAATCTATGTAGGTTGGGGATCAGAATATTTTACTGGTGCACCAAGTGACGAATTATTAAAAGCTAATGTAAATGTGTTGAGTTTATCAGCATGCCAATCACAATACCCAAGAGATAATATAACAGAGAGTCAAATATGTACCTATGGTCACAATAAAGATACTTGTCAGGTGAGTTTTTTATTTTTTGTTCTTTATAAATTATTCTTTCTAAATCATTTTCGATATCGTTTGATAAATACTCTTTTTATGGATTTGTGATTTTTTTAATCACTAGTTTGGCTAAGGTTTAAGCAACTTGGTTCTTCAGTTTACCGATCTTCCTTTACAAAATCATGAGAGAATACAAAATATTTTGTTATGAATAGGGATCATTCTTTAGAGATTACTGATCTGAAAAGCGAAATGAACCCTGGAGGCTGTTTTTAATATAACTGAATATATTGAATAATTTTTTTCATCTAAAGAGAAAATCGCGGCCTGTTGGTGGCCTGGCATGGAGCTTCCTAAATTACTTAAGGGAAAATTAACATTAGTTGATATTAACTAGAAAAGTCAAGAATAAAAATTTTTTCGGACTTTAGCTGAAAGCTCTAGGTAAAGTTGAAATTAACTATTATTATTAATGCTACCTGAATTTTGGTCTGAAAGTAACATATACACAACAATTTTAAAGAAACAAGTGATATATATGTTCTGGAAGGTTTCCGCGGTTGGTTGTATGTGGAATAATGTTTTCCCAGGTTGGTCCGCGCTTCAAAAGGAAAGTCGAAACGTCGAGTTAATCTTAACAATCAACGCAGACCAACCCGGGAAAACATTATTCCACACATATATATATGTCAAAATATTACCGGGACAAGAAATTTGGTGCCCTTGGAGAAAAATCTATATAATTAAAGCCTATAGTTTTTTTTTATTAGAATTATTTAGTATTAAAAAAGGAAGGTGATTAATCATTATCAGAAATTAGTATTTCATAAATTCTATAAAAGCCAAGCTATTAAAGACCTTCATATACTAAAGCTTTAAACAATGTAAAGGCTTAGTTATGCTACTACTGTTTCATTTGATAATAAGAATTAAAAATTAAAATGAAAAAATTTTTGGGTATTTTTCTAGTTTGATTCAGGAGGACCTCTAATTTGGTTCGATTCAAATAATCAACGTTACAAAGTAGTAGGAGTTGTAAGTTACGGAATTGGTTGTGGTTCTGAGAAACCAGGAGTCAACACTCGGGTTACCAAATATTTAGGATGGATACAAACTACCACAGCAAGTAAGTAATTTTATTAGTGGTAATATTATTTTATAGTGTTTATGTATTTTTTTTTATTATTTATTTTGAATGTTATTTTAAATTAATTTGAGAAAAATATTGATCTTAGTTTGTAGTCATTCTCTAATTCCTAATCAATCAGGAATGTATTTTGGTGTTCATTAAGAAGTTGCGTTTAAGAAAACTGCCATAATAAGAAATATAAACGTAACACTGAAAAAATAAATTACGTACAATACATTCTTGATTAATCTTTTCAGCCTTAGGAATGAAACATTTTTCACCAATAAATAATTAAATATAGTTTGGCTTAAAAATGCGTTTTTTACTTTCTTACTTCTATGTGAAATATATATAGTGAGAAAGGTTTTTTCTTTCCTTTGCCTTTTTTCTTGTTGACCATAGTCTACATTTTGGTTCAAATATTTAAATGATAAACTTAAGGCCGTGAAAAAATTAAAATTAATTGGAGAATTTATTATTATATAAAATGAATATTATAATCAGAGAATAAATTGAATCCTGTTTATTAGGCTAGGTTTTTAAAAACTAATCTTTTATATTTTTTTATTTCACAGATAGCTATTGTTACGTATGAAGTCCCAGAAATATTTTTTTTATATTAAATTCATCAAAAATAAGTTTAAAATATTATTATGTTAAAATGTTCTTGTTACTGTTGTTACTATTGTTATAAATAAATTGTCAATTTTAAAAAAATGTATCTTCCTCTCTTTTCTCCCTTTTAGGATTCCTTAATAATTTCTCACGTGGGATTTTGAGTTCTCATAGTGAGGTTGCAACTTCACAAATATGAATTTACATAAACGAATTTTAATTGTAGATTTTTTTTTTTTTTTTTTGAGGGAAAAGCCTTAAATTAAAGGCTTAAAAACCCTTAATCCTACAAAAAAAATCATTCCCCGGTTGGTTACCCCTGGTGTATCGTGCACTAAAGGCACACACCATTCCCTATCCGGTTTCG
>JAAAKE020127272.1:0-14758 GCA_010014785.2 Anisolabis maritima
GAGAAGACTAAGGAAAAGAGAAAATGAACTCGAAGCCTTAAATTTAAACAATGCAACATGCATTTGCCTTGTGCAAGATTTGTATATATAAAAATATGAAATAAAACTCTTCATTTTCAGTTCATTTTTCTAAATGAAAATTTTTATATTAAAAAAAATGCAAATAATCAGTAGTTAAAATCAGATGAATAATAAGAGATCCTAATGAAAAAAATCTTTCATATGATTGAAAAATGTTTTAAATACCTATATAGGTGCGGAAGTTGATTTATAAATAGGAGACGAATTTAGATTTCGACTCTTTGAAAATAAAGTGCTTAGAAAATGGGCCCATTGGCAAACTAGTAGGAAAAAGACCAAGAGGAAGAGCTAGAACGAGATGGGTAGATAATATCGAGCTCCAGGCTGGGGCTCTGTTAATTATATTTAATCATTAATTATATCCAATGTTTTTCAAAGTTTTCATCTTTGTAATGTCAAAGGATATTGGAAAAATTCCTTACACAAAGTAATTACATAGGATTACAATTTTAGCTAAACTTATTTTTTTTATTATACTGTTCCCCAGGTTCCTCTAATTGTAAATCGGCCTTAAAAAAAAAGAATTGTTTTAGGGTACAGGAATTCAGGCGCAACTTATGCATTCTAACTAGAAACGAGCCCTGTCCCTTGGGACAGAGAGATCTGGCTTCACGTACCAAAGGTCACTGGTTCGTTTCCCGTCCTGAGCGGTAAAAATTTATTTAAATTTAAATTATATTGTCTACAAATTAATGGCAGATTTCAGATGCCGAAAACGACTTGAAAAAAAAAACTAGAAACTAGAAAATAATTAGACATGAAAAGAAACTATTATAGCCCGTATTAAATATAATGTCGATTTTTTTTTATTTTTCGGCTTCTGAGGCCATTTAGACTTCGTCCATATTTATTCAAATCATTTGATATTCAATATAATTTAAATAAATTTTTGTCGCTTTGGACTCTTACCTGATCAAGAAGCAATATAATATCGATAATATATTGTATTTTGCATTTATATAGGAATCTTAAGTAGAGTACATAAGACAGACTGAACGTAAATTACAGTCCTCTATTGTTTGTGTATAAGTAATGAAATATACAAGAAAAAAAATTAAATAGCTATAAAATTAATTATCTTTTTATTTATTTGTTATTTGTTAATTTTTTTACTAGGAAGCAATTTTTCATAGCTTCTTAGACCGAATCGAATGGCAGTAGAATCACAAGATATCTCTTTCTATTTTCAAGATAATTGCAATTTAATTTTATCTGAGACAGTGTTTTGCTGACTCTCTCTTGGTAAATGTTTTTCTAAGGATTCCTTCTCAATTTAACCACTAAAACCCAAATGAAATTAACATTATTCTTAAAAAAATAAAATAAATGTCACTGCCAATTGATTTAAAAAGAATTCAGACAGATTATTTAATGCCATATGACCCAATTATCGTTATGCACTTTTACATCTGAAATAAATATAGAAAAGAAAGTTTCTAATTTTATGTGCTCTTGAGATATTTGGGGCCACATTTAGAAGAGTAATACAGGGCCTGCTAAAGAAGATAATTTTGCCTTCTCTTCTCTTTGTAAAGCGGCAATTTTTTCTTTTGGGATTGTTGCATATGGCCGGATTGACCAAAGATCGGTCCTGATCATTGTATTTGAAGATTTTCCAACCAATTTGTACTTTTGATGATTTTTTAATATGAAATAAGAGAAATAGCGATAAATAGAGACCTTATTCAAAAACTGTTATTTTTTTTCTTTCTCGCTTATCTCGGGATCAAATAAGTCCGAAGAAAGAAGTCAGCTTGAGGAGGAGGAGGAAGGCAAAAGAAATTCTAGTCTTAGATCGGGTAACTCGTGATTCAGAAGATACGGGCCCCTGATTGAAAGGCTTGAGGAAAAACTATGGAACTAATAGTAGTAAATTATATAATTATAAATATGTTTTGTGAATTAATTCATTCTTTTCCTTTATTTGAACAAGTTCATATAATTTGGATTATAAATTCAAATATATAAATTCGATAACAAATTTCATTAAAGTCGAAAAAAGTTCATTTTGAGTTTTAGCAGATGAGTGAATTGACAATTCATTCATGCGTTTATTTTTTAAAAAAAGAAAAGGGAAACCTAAAATAGAATATTAATCTGTGATGTTGCAGATTAATTAATCAAAAATAAGCCTTCAAGGCAGAAAAATGAATATGTAAAAATAAATTAAAATGGAACAAAAAAGTTTTGATAATTTCACAGGTAAGAAAGAATTCGATAATGAACAAATATGGCGAGATTAAAAAAAAAAAGGATAGGTATTAAAAAGGATTTTCCAAGTAAGAGTAAATTACAAATGTAAAAGGTCAAATGGATAAATAAAATTTGTCAATATTGTCAAATGAAATATTTAAGGATTCCAATAATGATTGCCGAAGGAACTGTCGATAAATGATGTCATTTTAAGAGATCGTACGCCTTTGTTTGTTTATTGACATTTTATTAAACCCAGTGAAACATATTGGTCTGTAAAAAAGGATATATTTGTCATAGGTATTTTATTGACGAGTCTTAGGTCAAAACTTTTGTTATATCATTTCTTTTCTTTTAAAAGAATATTATTATTTATTATTATTTAAATTAAATTTTTTTTTTATTTTTAAATTTAAGTCATTTTTGGCTGCTGAGGCCATGGACTATATATATTAATTATATAATTATATCTTAAGAAATTAATATATTAGAGATGGCTTTCCGCTGGCGTTTAACAGCCTTGATTTAAATTTTTTTTTCATTTATTCTTGGCCTTTGGCCTTGGCCATTCAGCCCTCTAAGTTTATATACAAAATATTTTCAAAGGAAAAATACAATATATAAAAATTATCTATAAAAATATACAATATATAACGTAAACGTTTAAAAAAATATAACTTGCAATAGATTTATTTATTTATATAAATAGAAATATAAAATATATAAAATAAATATTTACAATTGATTTGAATTAAATTATTTAATATCCATTTTAGTATTTAAAATAAAATTTCTGAATACATATGTAAGATGTTCTTAAATGAGAGGAAATACCAGACGTAGCTCAGGCAAGCCATCCATGGTTGCCACATAAGTTCACAAAGCGTGAACTCTTGATTAAAAATACATACGTATATTTATATTTATTTATATTTTTTTATAAAATTTAATTTATTTAATATCATAGGCCCATTTCAAAATAATTTATATATGGTTTAGGATTTTTACAGAGAGTGTGTTACAGGTCATCACCATCAATGGACAAAATAATCTTATTTTAGTTTTAATAGAAGCATAATTAAGGTAGATTGAATAGAAAATTAGAAAGGGCATTATTAATTTGGAGAAAACCATATATCATCGGATTGAAATTCACTTCACTAATCTCATATCATTTTGGTTCATCATTAGATAAGGCCTGTTAAAAATTTAACGTTTGACTGGCAAATTAGCAATCAATTTGACAAAACATAATAACTAAGAAGATTTTAATCAATTAAAAATCCCTGAGCTATTAAAATTATTTTCTTCTGTCACTTCAATCGTTTCAAGGAATTAAGGAAAAAACCAATTGGTTAAATTTTCCTGGATTTTTGACCAAGACACTTTATATTGGAAAATTTTGTCGAATCAAATGCAAATATGCAAAATTGGATCTAATTTTTTAAAAAATTTTGATATCATTTTTAACATCCCCTCCCCAACACATACAAAATGTTTTCACTACAACAGTGATCCTATCCATTAGACTACAATACGTGTCAGAAATAAAAATACAGATCTTAGGTTGAAAAATTTGTAGTTGTTAAATCCTACGCTCGCTAGTGGCGTAGTAAGAGAATGTGACCGCCTTTCGTCTCTTTCTACCAAAAAACAATATTTGTTGGTTTATATATGGGATATAATTAATTAATTCTACAAAGTTAGGCGGAGGGGGGAGGGCAACTTCCAAAAATCCAGATCCCAAAAAAAAATCAATTTCTTCTGCTCACTAGTATTTAAACATCAGTTACAGGGATATTCAGTAGGAAGTGTTATTTATATTGAAACGTAATTCTATAAGCGTTTCACTTTAAAGAAAACGGAGAAAAAGAGGTGAATAGATTAAATTCTAAAACAGAATCTTATTAAACAAATTTTTTGTACATTCACTCCTGTCTTGAGAGTGTCAGCAGATGTTTTATTGCATTTTAGTCCAGTTAAAATTAAATAAAATTTAATGAACAATAGAACTTTAATGAGTTTAAGTTAAGATAAATTAAAGTTCACCTTGAAGACCTAAAATTTAGGTTTTTACTTAAAAAAAAATTTTTTTTAAACTTTATTCATTAGATTCAAGTGATTATAATAATTATTACAAAATTAATGAAAATGACGAAATATAAATATTTCTAGGAAACTTTCGTATAATTATTAACATTTTTTTTTTTGTGATTTTCTTTTCCATCAAATTAATTTAAATAACTCATTTTACATTTATTAAGTAAACGTTTTCTATCTAAAAAGCGAAATAAATTAATCAATTTTAATGACTTGAAGTTTAATTTAAAGAAAGACTTTTGTGTTGTTTTAGGCTTTATATTAAATTTTACTTAGTAAAATTTATTTAGAATAAAGTTTTTATAAAGGAACAGTTCCATTTGTTTTCAATGTATTATATTTAAATTTGTATAAAAAAAAAAAAAAACTTAACACCACTTTTGGAAATGAGAGAGTTATCGGAGTTTAGAGAATGGCCAGCTAAGCCTGAATTTTGGCTGGGTGACCAATAAGAATAAAATTATAACGATTATAAAGGTTAAGAATTCAAAGGAATCTCTAAAAAATTTTACACATATATAAACTTAACAAAAATTGAAATGGGGAGTTCAGATTTTTTGTGGAGTAGAGTAGTAATTCTATACACCTATACAATTATTTATTTTTCTAGAATTTTATTTATTTTTAAATTTAAATAAACAGATCATGTGTAAGTGGCCCATTATGACAAAAATTAGGATATAGTCACATTTCTTTACTAAAGCTAAATTAAAAAAAAAAAATTTACATTAAAAAAAAAAAGTAAAGAAACTTTTTAGGAACGCCTTATATGCAAAACCAAAAGAAATGAGGACTTTCCCCCTCCCCCTCTAACGGGCTCCTTCAGAGTTGGCATAATTTCGTTCTAAATAGCTATGGTCAAATTAAATTTTATAATTTTTTTCTTTCTTAGCCATTATCCTATCATCTTATCAAGTAGAGGCAAACGAGAAAAAAAGCAAGACGGCCCATCGTACGACCTGACTTTTCTTGGGGAATGGAAATAAATGCTAACCTTGATTTAAGTTCGGGTAACTCGCTATCCATGTACTCATAAGATGTGAGTTCGAAAGTGATATACATTTAAATAAATTTTTAAATTATTTTTTCATCTTTTTTGTTTTTCTATATTGAAATGGATTGAAATTTTTTTAAAATTGAGGATTACCTAGTTTTAAAAATTTTCAGCAACTTTACACTATATTTTCGAATGAAATAACAATGATAGAAAAACTCTACTCTAGCCATTCTGCGAATTCAAAAAAAATCATCCCCACTCTAAATTTGGGAATACTAAAAGATGGTCACACCAAACATTATTACATTATTACAAACATTATTACATTGTTTATTTTTCTCTATATAAGTCCAAGACTTTTTACTGCATCTCTCTCTAGAAATTCTTTTCCAAAATTTCAGTTTTTAAACAATTAATTAATTAAATTTTTAATAATAAATTTTAAGAAGAAAAAATTATTCAGGTGAGCAAATTTTAAATTTAATAAATTTTTTTTTTTAAACAAAAATAATATAAATTCTAAATTAGATAATGAATTTATAGATATAAACATTAGGAAAAATAAAATCAAATATAATATATATGTATATGTCTGAAGAATTAAATGAGTTTTTAAAAATTAAAGTTGAAAGTGAATAATTTACACATGGTTTATTTCAAATGAGTTTAGAACAAATTTGGAACATCAAAAAAGGATCGTGGTGAGTGGGAGAGGGGAAGTTTAAAGAGGGGGAATTAACAGTCTTTTAAAAAAAATAAAAAAATAAAAACCCTCTGATAAAATCGATTCAATTGCTGAATTGAAAAAAAATATTTAAGACACTTAACATGATATAATGAATAAAAAAATTTTATTTTATGGCCTGTTAATTTTCTCTCAATTATACAATTATCATTATTTTATTTTCATTGTGACCATTGAAACTAAACTAATTAATTATTATTAAATTAAACAATCTGACCTTTTCTATGAATGTGTCCGTCAAGTTGAAAGACCTTGTCTGGGCATCATATGTGATAAACATGTCATAGAGTTTCAAGCATAAATATTTATCTTTGGCGGATGAGCGTTCTTTGATGTGGAATGAAAAAATTATCTTTATGTATGTTAGAAATAAAAAGTTATTCCCAGGGTCCTTTTTTCGTGTGTGTTTTGCACTTTAAAGACAAGTTTAAATATAATTTTTTATATATATATTTTTTAGGTTTTTTTTTATTTCAGATCTTCGAAAAAATAAATACACTGTGGTAGTTCTTAGGGTTCTAAAGTATAGAGAAGCAGGAAATATAAGCATTGCCTTATCCCTTAAGGAAGAAGGGACTTTGAATGATGAGAGGTAAAAAGTGGTACCACCAATTTTTCATTCAAGGAAATTTTTATTTTTTTGTTAATTAAACCTTATTTCCAAAAATATGAACATAGAGTATCTAAAATTTTCAATGTCTGGCTTCATGTTTTGTTCGAGCTTTCTAGCGATGACTTTTATGATTAGTAGGAGTTTCATTCGATCTTGGTACTTATAAGAAAAAAAATTTTAAACAAATCTCTCAGCAGTTATTATAAAAAATAATGATAATAAAAATAAACATAATAATTTTGGACGTCTTCTTGATAAACAATAAAGCATTTCTTCATTTGTTTGGCAATAACTTCAATAAGCGGTACCGACACGAATGATAAAATTATTTATTTCAGCCGGGGGGTTAGCAATGAGGCTGAACGATTTATTCATCAAGAAGAAAATCCGCAAATTATATCAAGAGTGAGAACTTAGGAACAGGGATTTCGACAGTGTACAAGGCGTACAATATGGGCAAAATTAATGCTGAGGAGTATCATTCAAAAAGATATGGTTTGGTCACAACGCCAAAATATTTTAGTTTTCCATCAAGATCTTTGTGCCACACTGAAGCGAAAACCTTAGTTAAGAAATATTTATAATTATAAAAAAGAAATTAAATTAGTAAGCTAATCTTGTTTATTATCAAACAGACAGAGAGGCCAATTGGCAAGACCCACCCTCAGGGGCCATCAAAAAGCGATAACAATATTTTCCTATATATATTATAAAAGAAAGTAAAAAGTTTTCATATATAGCTAAGATCTTGGTCGACTTTTTAAATTCATTGTTAATAATATATTTTCTATCAAGTTGAATTAGATCATCAAGTATAAATAAATAAGCTAAAAAGAAACATTAATAAACCAAAATCATATACTCAAGTAAATAAGAGCTTTTTTTAGTTAATCTGCTATCGAAAATTTTATTCCTCTTTTAATTGAAAAAAAAAAATCAAAAACTATAATCATTCATGTCATTAAAAGAATCTTAATTCTATTTCAAATTGCACGTAGAAAAAAAAATCTCTTAAGCTCTCGGTTGTGGAAAAAAGTTCAATTTTGGGTCAATTAAGCCTCCTCAGTTTAATTTAAAGAAATAAAATTACTCTTCTTCATCTGCATCCCCGAGCAGACAAAAAGTATCAAAATAAAACCCAGAAAAAAAAATCTTTAAAATATACACATAAAAAATTAAACCTGGATTGATATGGATGAGAAATTTTTCAAAAATCATATATTTATTTATTTGTATTCATTTTATTAATCATCTGTTTCTATTTCTATTGCCTTTTTCGTATAAAAAGCTTTAAATGTGTTCTTTTGATATATTTTTTCGTTCTCGTATTTTTTCTAAGTTATTACCGGCAAATTTTATATTTTAGTCACTTAGGCTGGCCAAATGATTCTATTTAGCGAAGCTATTTAAATTAGGGTACCGAGATCGATCCCTGATGGCTCAAAAAATAATCCATTATCACACCAATCAAAAATGTTATTTCTTTTTTTTTTTTTTTGTTAACAACAAAGGTTAATTGGCGAGTTCAAAAGAAGAATAAAGGAGAAAAAAAAATCACTTTTAAATGTACAAATTGAGGAAGCTATTCTAACAAACAGATAAAAGATAACGTTTCAATTATTTTTTTTGTTTGTAAAACGGACTAAAAAATTATTGTTTTAAAATTTATTAATAACATTATTAAGATTTTTTAAAATATACTTATTATTTGGTCGATTAGGAAGAAATTAGTACAGAAGATTCTATTAAGCCTCTAGAAGCAGACAGTCTGCTCCCTGGTCTGGAAAAGACTTTTGTCTCTTATAATCTAGTAATACAAAAATAAATTAATGTAAATTGTAAAAAGTCTCGTTTAATAAGAGCCCAAAAAGACTAGAAAAGACGCCACAGGAACGAAAACGAAAACAGTGTGTCCAAGGAAAGGCGACACGTGTGCGAACAATTGACTTAAATAGCGACAGACAAACAAAATAAATTTAGCTAAGTAATCTCTCTATTTTTTATACACCCATGGGGGTGTAGAATCTTTGAAGAGTCGAAAAAATTTTCACTCTACCAATTCCTGTGATCTCTCCTCAGTTGAGAAGATGGGGACGCGAATTAAAAACAATTTAAATGCGCCTAAAGATATGCAACCAATCATGATTTTTTTTCTCAGGTTATCGGTATCACAAGGGGCAATTGTAAATTTTGAATGAAGCATGAAGATATTTGGAGACAGTCATTTAACCGCCTTAAACCTGTCTTAAAATGAAACCATAATATTATGATTTTCATTAAAAAATCAATTAATAAAAATCATAATATTTTGATGAGCTTTGTTAACTAACCCGAACTTCGAAGTACGTTTGAAAAAATTATATTCTTTTTTCCAATCGACGTTTTGTCATAAAGTTTCCAAAATATTTTGATAAAACAAATAAGAAAAAAATTCGATTTCTTCTATTTTCTATTATTTTATTTATTTATATCGGAAATTTTTTCGAAACGAATTTCAATTTGAATATTTATTAATATGAAAATGTATAACATTCATTCACAAACGAATGATTCAATGGAATGCATCTAAAATTGATTTTCCAATTTTATAATTGAATTTATGAGTATATATATATAAATTTTTTTTTTCATAATTATATATAATAATATTTATATTTAATCTTATTTATTAACTTGAATCTATATTTAAATTAAATAAATAAATAAATAAATTTATCTATTTTAATTTTTTTGTTGTAAAATCAGAATTAATAGAACTGATTGAATGGTTCCAACACAAATGAATTATGCAATTAAATATTAATTAGAGTGGATTCATCCATATATAAAATTAATCTTGACAGATAAACGCACTCACTCAGGATTGAATATATGCAATGAAGGAGATGTGAAGAGCCTATGCAGTCCAAAAAGTAAAAAACAAAATATTAATAGTAATTTTCCTCAAACTTATTGGTTTTGACCGCCCGTCTTCCTCAGTGAGAAGAGATCTAGAAATTATTTATGAATGCATTCCATTTTATATTAAGATTTTCCTTTTCCAAAATTAGGTCTTTATCTCATATGTGTCCAAAATTTCTAAAACTCTTTATGATAAGCCGTCAACGATATGTCATTCAATCAATTTAATTTAATTTTTTATAGGATTAAAGGATCTTTTTTTAAATTTTTTTAAAAATCTTAAATTATAAAAAAGTAAACAACTGGTTCCTGTCTATATTAATTTCAAATATCTTGAATCTCATATTTAAATTTAAGTGAATCAATTGAATGTGAAATGATATAAATAAATATACCTGGATTACAAGTATCCTACTAAATATATTGTGTATCGTTTCAAGTCTATAATGATCTCAGATGCCTAAGACTAAAAAAAATTTGTTTTTATAAAATTTTAAAAATTTTTATAGACTGAAAATTCACTAATAAAAAATATGAATATAACAATTAAAAATTAAAAAAAATTTCTTTTTGAGAAATATAAGTCAAATTAATGACACATTTAAATAAGACGGATGCATCTACAATAATTATTTTATAGACAGGTAAATGCGCAAGTGCCTATCTATTTTATGATTTTTAAAAATAGCTACAAAGAGCCTTCATTACTCTTGACATTTTAAATAAAATTTAGCCTAAATTATAGTGAATATAGTAACCAATGATGGCTATTTACATGTTGTTTGTGGTTTTTTTAAACCCTTTGAATAATAATTTATAAATGCATAAAATATTTCTAAAGCATTAAGAGTTATTTCAAAAAGTATGATAATAAAAAAAGATTTTATATTTTAAATAGGATAAAAAAAAATAAATACATCCAACTACAAACAACAGAGAATGTTACATAAATAAATAAATATTTTTTTAGAACAAAACAAACAAATATTAGTCCATTAATTATTATTTTAGTTTTTATCATTTAATATTGCTCTTTGCAGGGGTAGTAAGACCCTTTGATATTTTACTGGAGAGGCCTTTAACCGACTCGTCCCTCTGCTCCTTGGCCTATATTAATATAAAATATATAAAAAGGCATATTAAATTCAAACTTTTTCATAAATATTGTCTTTTTATTTTATAATTTATTAACATTGCTTATAAACATCCGCGAGAGCTTTTAGCTCTTGTTAGACTAAAAAGTTTTTAAATCACTTTTTAAGAAAGTTTAGCCATACTTTTGGGGGCATCTCCAAATATTATCTGAATCATTTAATATTAGAAACGTTTAATAATTTATAATAAACGAAAATATCTTATTATTTCAGTTTAATTTTTAGACATTATCAGATAACTTGTTTGTTTGAATTTTTAATAGAAGACAAAGGAAATTACTAAAACAATGAAATATTTGACAGTCATTTTAAAATCTTAATATTAATCACTATTCATTGAAAAAACTAGACTTGCAAAAAATTAAAATGAAATATTGCTTTTCAATTTTCTTTTATAGGATAATAAGCTATAAAGAATGGCTCTCTTCCTTTACTTATTTTGATTGAAAAAATTCAAAGAACAAAAGACTGCTTTCATGAATTCACTTTTATTCAAACAAAACAAAAAGTATAAAAAAGAGATTTTTAAATATTCAAATATTCATTAACAAGTTGCTGATGAAGAAAAGTAACTAACTACTTAGATTAATATAATTTTATTCAACAAAAGGATGAATTCTTTTGAATGCTTCCATTTTGAGGTTAGCGTTAGAAGAAGATGAGGAACAATTAAAGTTAGCAAGTGTTAATGAGTTTGGGAGGCGTAAGAGATTAAATAACGCATGTAAATTTAACCAAGGTTCTTCATTGCTCTACTATAAAGAGTATGAGATGAGATCTGCCGCAATTCGATATGAAGATAATAAAGTTATTTGAGAGCTCTCCGGACTACTGTGAAGTTAGCTGCGTGTTAATCGAGGCAAATTACCGGACTGAACTCAGCAACGCTAAGAAAACGGCGAAGACGACGTATAGACGAGTGTGAATACTCGAAATTTCAAACTGCTTCGTTTGTTTCCTTCCTTCCGTTTTATTCATTCATTCATTTTGAATGAAATGAAAACGAAAATGAAAACAAAAGTAAAATTACTAAACGATTATTATCTAATAGTTTAACTGTGAAATAATACTTTTAAATGTAATAAGAATTAAATTCAAACGTGCATCCTTTTTTTTTATATTTATTTTTAATTGTTTTAGCAAATTGCGTGATCTAAAGGAATACAATTTGTAGTTCTAACCACCATTGACCCAAATTGCAAAGTCTTTTCCCCTCACAATTATAAACCCGCAATTGTAATGCAACTAATATGCTCAACAATTTTTTTCTTGTTTATTTTTATATTACTTTTTTTCATTAAATATAAAAACTTTTCTTATTATTCCACTTGTAAAAAAATCTGGTGTAAAAGAGCATTTCACACAACTTTCTCTTATCTATTTATAAGAGTAATGTGATATGCTTTTACACTAGATTTACACGAGATAATTTTTCTTTTTGATAATGGTAAATAGTGGTATCTCCAATTTTTTCTTGTCTGAGTGAATGCAACCTCAAATTTTAGCTCGAAGACAATATTTATAAATAAATTAAAATGACAACTGTATATTTTTCAAACATATTCAACTAATCAAAAATATTTATATTATGATATCATGGCCAATGGCATTGCAATTCAAAAATTTTGGGAGGGGGTGCTAAATTTATAAAGTATTTATATTCAATAAAGTAATTGAGAAAATGGGAATTTTTTAATTAAAGCAAATTTAATATTAAATTGGGTGAGAATAGTTAAAATTTTTATTGAAGACCATAAAGGGGAAGGGGCTTGAGGCCACTCTTTTCTACGGCGATCATGGCAACGTCTTTATCTTCTCTATTTAAAACTTCAAATCAAAAGCCTTACATTATTTTCAAGAAGAAATTGATTATTATACTGTATATCTTAAAGACATTCTATTATTATATGTGAAGGCAATATAATAATAATCGTTAGTGATATAGAAGAAAATCAGAAAAAAAATTAAAAAAAAAAAAAAAAATTTTTGGAATAAATAAGGATTAATAGATTTCAAAGATCATCTAAAAAATAATTGAAATCCTTAAATATAGAGCTTCCATATACCTGTCAATAAGTACTATTAAAACTAATTAGATTAATTGCCAATCTTCATGATTTTTCACAATGAAATAAGTGGCTATCTGCAGATTAGAAATGAGTGAAAAGAGAGGGATGGTAGCCCCTATCGAAATAAAACTCACAATATAGTTTAATTAAAACTGAAACGTTTCACATATTGGGAGTTTTATTCCGATAGGGGCTAACATCCCTCTCCTTTCACTCATTTCTGTTTTCCATGATTTGTTTTTGAGATCGTAATACTTTCTCTATAATATATATTTCATATAAAAATATAGTAGAGAGAAAATAAAAAATTATGCAGAAATATAAACATAATCAAATGAACTTCAACTAGAAGGAATTACATTTATTTTTCAATAACTTTTGAAATAATTAGAAAGGTTTAAGAAAGTTTAATATAAATCTTTTATTAATATATCACGAAACTTGCGTTGCTGAAAGGTTGATTTCATTTCTAAATTAATAAAAATGTTTGAAAAAGAAAAAATTGCTAAATCAGATCAATGTCTATGTCTATTTACAAGTATTTTAGAAAGTAATTATAATTTTTATCTTTTAGAGTACCTGCATACATGGGTTTGAATTTTTAATATTTATTTTAAATACAAGGTGTCCCGTCATAATAACTAATAACTTAATTACTTTTCGTTATTGTTCAGATTTGAAATAATACAACAGAAAAAATCAAACTAAGCTTTGATGAAAGAAAATTTATTAATAAATTATTATAAAATCAAATTCAAAGAAGTAGCTGTATAAAATAAGAAGCTACCTGCAGCCAAACTTTTTTGAAAAATAGTTTTAATTAATGTTTTATATTTTTTATATAAATGATAAATTAATGCTTCTTTTACCATCAATACATATATTTTCGAATGAAGTATAATTTTTTATATCAGCTAAAATGTTATTAAAAAGTGGCGAAAATTTTCGTCGCTCTTAATTTTTATAGAATGCTAGTGTAAATATGAAAATGATTTTTAAATTATTAAAAGTCAGTTTACTGACCATTTATACCTTTTTTTAGGACACACTGTATTTTATTATATATGCTACATGTATATTTAGATAAATAAATAAGTAAAAAGACATTTGAGAAATTGATTGCATTTTTAAATAAACAAACAGTTAATAATTTATTCTAATCTCGAAACGAAAATCTTTAAATCAAATTTAATTTTCAGCCGTCGAGGGATTCGTTAAATAATCAAACACAGATGTTATCACTAGTATGAACAGAGAAGTATAGTAGTGAATTATACCACTTAATTATTTAACTTGTCTTAACAGATATTAAAATTTCCAAAATAAAGTAAATTGAACTTAAAAAAATAGGTTTTTGTTTAAATTTGTGTCAGTTTGAACTCATATTTCTAGATAGTTATCATATTTCCTCAAGGTTGGTTGCATTAAAGTCACAGTCATTCTATTCTTATAAATTTAAGCTAGGATTAGTTCTAAAGTCTCAAAAATATTTCTAACCGAATCACATCTAGATAATCTAAATAATATATATTGTCTTAATTAAAACTCTTAAATGATTAAATAAAAAACATGGAAATTGCTTATTCTCTCAGGTATATTTTGTTATCTGACTTTTTTTTTGCGAGGTCAATTTACGATCTGAGAATTTCAATAAAATATACTTTTATAGGTCTTTAGTGTTATTGCATCCCATCCCAGAATATCAAATGGAACATAAAGAAATATATTTAGATATCTTATACACAAATAATTTAAATAAACATCCAATTTTTGTTTTATTATTTTTTTATTGGACAATCACTGAAAAAGCAAATATTCCTCAGGTTTTTTTTTTGTTGAATATTTTCTTTTAAAATCTAATTTTTCAAAAATTTATTTAGTTATTATGAAAAAAAAAAAAAAAAA
>JAAAKE020127294.1:0-14753 GCA_010014785.2 Anisolabis maritima
GTTGACAGGTAAAGCCAAAAAATCAATACTTCAAATAAAAGCAATTTAAACAATTTTATTCTTTTGAAAAAAATATTAAAAGTAAAAGTATATTAAAAACGTAAATTAATAAAAATGTAATTATAATAAGAAAAACGTGAATTTTTGTTAAAATTTAAAATGAGTCATTTCTGATAATTCATTTAATTAATTTTAATTTAATTTTTTTTTTGTATATTAGATTAATTATGGCCCTTAATTATTCCACTGATTTCCAAGTAGTGATTTTTAAAACTATAATTAGAAACACATTTAAATTTTAAATAAATTAATAAATTTTAAATAAATTAATTTATTAGATTTTGGGAAATACTTCCCCTGTTAACTTTTCGGAGTGCACCCTTCTAACCCCTTCTCTCGTTCCTATGCATATGCAGAAAAGTACTTTATATTCAGGATGAATCCAAGAGCTCATACTCCTTAAATTGTTTACTAGAGATTTCATGAGAAAAAATGTTTTGGTTATCAATTGGATTAAATAAATAGGGACAAAGTTTAAATGGCTTCAGACTTTAAAAGAAAATCAAGTGTGCAGCCTTCCATTAGAGAACTTCCTCTTACCTAAGGTAAGGAGAAGTGTGTTATATGCTGTCACACCAGATTTTTTGCATCGGTCCCAATTTCATATTAGCTCTAAACTTGAGAGATTTTTCGTTTGTATGTATTAATCAATTAATAAAATTATAAAAAAAATTAAATTAAGTTAATTACATTGGCAATTAAATTCAGTTTATAATCAAACATATGAATTAAAAATATTTTTATTTTGTTACCATGACAACGGGTCATCCTTTTCTATGTGATTCTTAAAATCTTAAATTGGGGTCCCACATTTTGATGTGGAAAAATGATTAATATAACTTAAAGATTTTCTATTTTATTATACAGCCAATTTAATCAATATTATTAGAGTAGTTTAAAAGAAAGTCACCAAAAACCAAAAAACGTACAAGAATAAAGAGGTCCCCAAACAATTTTCGGGGGATAAGGGTTATTAATACATTTCAAAGATCATCTAAGAAATAAGTTTTAATCAAAATTGTTAGAGCGAATTTTGAGAAGATCGAAAAAAAAACAGCTAACATAGTACATCAGTAAAGTACTAAATACTTTGGCTTTTATTGGATTTGAATTTTATTCAAAGATCTGAGGAGCAAGCTAGTAGGGTACCTAGCTTAAATATCAAATCTTAGCCTCACATGTTTTTTCGTTTTGAGATATCTTGTTTACACAGTCATACAGACATAGTATTTTTTTAGACTCAAGGGTCCGCAAAACGTGTATTTCCGTTGAAATTTTGATATTGATTTTTTTTCGATCGCAGGACTTTCTCACTATATATTTTTTTTATAGATAAGAGAAAAAAAGAAAAAAATGTTCTGGGACCACCCAAAAATTTTTCTGGGTATGTGGTAGCCTACTTGATCAAGAGAGAAATATGCTGATATTGAAACAGTCGAGTTAGCCTATTAATAGAGAGAATGTTTATTCACTAATGAGTTGATACCTGGAGAGGTCTGATGCCAAAGGTAAAAAACCTGGCGAGTCGACAGCAATAAAACGAGCACTGAGTCTCTCAACACGTGTACAACAACAACACAACCTAACCAGTTCTAAAGAAGACCAACACCCATTGCAAAAAATGCAAACTCTCCTCAAGAGGGGTATGGAGAGCTCATCTCCCCCCTGCATCTAATTACAAGATAATATTTAGGTGGATCCTCGACAAATCATAGGAACTTTACTCTCTAAACTTCTAACTCTTATTATTTAGACAAAATTACTTAGACAATCAATTAAAAAATATTTATATACATATAAACATAAAGAGAACATCATCTTGGCCAGTTCAAAGATGAGTAGGCCTTAAATGCAGGAAGGGGAAATTTAGCCACGGTTCATTTGGATATATTCAAATGACATTAGAGGGACAATTTTTTTTTTCTAAAAAAATTAATTTTAATTATATATCTTGACCTGTTATTTATTTATTTTTAAATAACAAAGTAATCTGATATTATAAAGCAAAAATCGAGCAACAAGTTCCTACTGAACATCATATCTTTGCAAAAATATTGACTTATATGAATCCGACGCTATTGGCCGCTTATGAAATATAGAAGATATGATTATAATCTAAATATTAATTCCCTCAGAGTCTACTTCTCGCCACAAAAAAAAAAAAAAAAAAAAAAACCGCTACTGTATGTAGTTTAACAAGTTAATTTTAAAGTTCATTTATTTTTAAACTGGACCCGATCATCTATAAACCTGATGACTGGCCTGGTATGTAAATTTTTGGCCAAGAGGTTACTGTTCTATAAGAATAATTTGAAAAATTGACATATTCAATTGGAAATTATTATGTGAATGAAGAAATAGAAGATATATTGTTATTTTGCCAAATATGAAAAATCCCCTATAATATTTCTTAAAATATAAATGCCAAGAATGCCACAAGACTTTCCCATGCACTGAAGCATGAATCGTAGACCAACCAACCAACCATATGTCCTGTTTTGAACGGGACGGTACCTTTTTTTCTGTGCTTCGCGACGGTCCTGTTGTTCTATTAATAATATTAAATATTTTGGCCGGTTTTTCCGACATTAATTGGAAATCTCTTTATAAAAAGGGAATACCAAAGGTCCGAAATTTGTTACAAAATATTAATTCATTCGTCAGTCATCTGCCGTCGTGGTCACATTAAAAATCCATTTTATGTTTGAGCTAAATACAGTATTTTAATTGTTAATGTAATTAATTAGATGTCGTTTTTACTTTACCTATATTGTGAGAAAGTATTGCAATCGCAAAAAAAAAAATCGATATCGAGATTTTAACGGAAATACATGTTTTGAGGTCCCTGAGTCTAAAAAAAAGATGTCTCGCAGTATAGTTTTTGGGTGTGTACAAGACTTCTCAAAAACGAAAAAACGATTGAGGCTGAAATTTATTATTTAAACTAGGTACATTCGTCCCTTGCATCTCAAAGCCGGCCAATGGGTACTAGTATTTTACTGATGAACTTTTTTGGTTTTTTTCTCAAAATTCATGGTAATGGTTTTTATTAAAATTCATAAAACAATTATTTATTAGATGATCTTTGAAATGTATTAATCTTTATCCCCTCCAAAATTGTTTGGGGCCCACTTTACTTTTGTATGTTTTGGGTTTTATTGTTATTTTCTCTTAAACTAACCCTAATTGACGATATTGATTAACTTGACTGTACATTGAACGGCTAGGGGGCCCGATTCAAAAAATCTGATATGGTAGCAGATCACAATTTCCTTACCTTAGGCAAGAGAAAGTTGTGAGATGTGTTAGTCACCATATTTTTATGAATGTGATATATTCTTGTATATTTCCATATTTTTGTTTATATCCATCAGCCAAAAGAATTTCCGCCGTCCCAAAATGTTAGATTTGGCAGTCCCGTTTTTGCCTCAAAGAAATATGGACAGCCTAGCCAAACGACCCAAGCGAAATGGTAATAATCCCAATTAGAAGATTATAAAGAGTAAAAGATATAAGATTTTTTAAAAACAAAAGTTGTTTAAAGTTAAGAATATAATATTTTGTATATGGCCATTATTTCGTTAAATTCAGCAGTTCGGGATGAGTCGAATTTCCTCTCTTTTATATTCTGTATTCTTAACACTTATTAGAATTTTAGTTTCTGGAAGAGGAACTCCTTCCGAGTATAAATCAATGTAATTTCTTTATAATTTTTTTCCTTTATAAGAATTATAGATACCGTAAAAACAAAGACAAATAGTCAATGTTTTTATTCTTTATTAGGAGTGATATCGAAGTGTAAAAAAAAGAATAGAAATAAAATATTTATTTCTAAATCATAAACCTATTTTTGATCAACCTTAACAAAATAATTTTCATAAAATTAATATATAAATCGTGAATCATTAATGAAGAAGGAAATTCTAACATAAACTAGGAATTTTATTATTAAAAATTGTTTATTTCTAGATTTTAGACCTAATAAAGACGCAGCCAGAATTTTTTCCCAGAGAGAGGGTGGAGTTTCAGGATGAAGAGGGAGGACCAATATGATATAATAATATATAAAAGTATAATAAAATTTAAAAAATTGCAATCTTTAAATCCTTCTCCCCTTGGCTGAGCCGTGGGATCTAATTAATGCAGGTAGATATTGTAATGGAGTTGAATAATTATGGTTTTTAATGTATGATAGTGGCCTATTCAGGAAGAGCCCAGGCTCCCTACAAATTTGAAAAATAAGGAAAAAACAAGAGCAAATGAAATAAATAAGAGAAAATTAAAAAATGAGGAGTAGTAGCATATCCTGTGGAGATCCAAGGGGGCGCCTTGAGCAGATTAATAAATTTTCCAAAAGTCTTAAGCTTATTCTAAACACTACTAAAATTTTATTTAACTCCCATCTCCAAAAACTGGTCGGTTATGATAATAATAACGAATGAAATTGACTGGAGAACCATTGAAGATGAAAAAAGTATGTTTTTATTTCAAAATCATTAGTTTAGGTAAAATAATTTGTATTAAGAAATTTTTTAAGGATTCGTCGAGTCCACCCTCCTCTCTTCTAATAATATTATTTATTATATTAGGTATGATTATTAAATATTATTATTATATTATTAGAGACAAATGAATAAAATATGCGAGTAGAGAGTTCTGCTAGATGAAGTATACGAGTATAATATGGTGACAACATTGAAATTAGATTCAGGGTCAAAGGCCGACAATCAATGCCAATGCCAATTCAAATAACTGTTTCGCTTTTAATCCAGCCCACAGAGCAGGCTTACCTACTTGTAAACATTTATATAGGTTATTTTCCAATTGAAAATTATATTTATAGAAATTAATTTCTATAATTAAAATAGATAAAATAAATAAAATAAATGACCATTAATTGATTTATATATATTGTAATATAATGAAAAAGTCAAAGGCTTACTTAAAGAATCTCTAGTTATAAACAAGAAAAAGCTTCAGCCTCAGTTTTTTGTCATTCATATCGAAGATATGAAGATTGATAAGCCCCCTCCCCCTCCCCCTGAAATGGTTAGATATTAGGTAAATAAAATTAATTTTCAAATAATTAAAATTTAAGGGAAAAGTAATTTTAAAACAATGATAAATTTATCTTAATATTTTAATTTATTGATATAAAAACCTAGTAATATATTAAGTGTGCCCACAGTAGAACTTTGTCCAAGGATTTAATAAATTTTCATTTACAAGAATATCAGATGTTTTTAGAACATCCATTTAAGCATACAATTCTTATTAACTTTGAATACGCACAATTAAATTTAATTGGTATAAAAATTTTTTTCCGGAAATCCATCTTTAAAGAACAGTTTTTTTATATTCTTCGCCTGATTAATTTCTTTCTCTTACCTAAATATATATTTAAACAAGATTTCTTAAAAAGGAAAAATGTTCGAGGCTGAAATTTTATATTTAAGCTAGATACCCACGTAGCGCACATCAATACTTTCTTTTGCCTAAGCTGGTAAGAGTAATTTATGTGATGTGCGGTTATCACACCAGATTTTTTTATTTTGTCAGTTGTTTTTAGGAATCTGGACTTGCAATGAATTTTACTTTTTTACTTTCTCTTGCCTATAAATATAATATATAGTATTTAGAGTCTTGCGATAACAAAAAAATTATCGATGTTGAGATTTTAACGGAAATCACGTTTTGAGATTACCGGATTCTAAAAAAATGGGTCTTGTAAAATGTCTGTGTGTTAATAAAATAACTCAAAAATGAAAAAAAAAGTTCGAATCTCAATCTAAGTTAGGTACCCAGCACTATAATTTAGTTCTAATGAACATTCGGAAAGTTTAAGTGCCAGAGCCGAGTGTGGGGGTAGTGGCTTTCCTAGAATTTCTTTCATTTTTCCTGTCGCATGCGTCTCGAAGTTTTTCAATAAAATCGATCAAAAAGTAATAATTCTTTATTAATGTACTTTTTTCGATTTTCTCAAATCTCAAAATCGGTTCTAATGAAAAAATTGATGGTACCAGCATTTACTTCTTGAATGCTGACATACTAACCGAAAGAAAAAAAAAATGTCGACACAAAAAATCTGATGCGTTTATCACACCAGAATTTTTAAATTCATCACTCATACAAGATGATATGTTTTTGTCTGTTAAATCTGAAAAATTAGAATGTCTTTTATAAGGTGACATTTGTTTGTGGTCCAAATTTTTCTTTGCTCGCCTCAGAGTTCAAGGTTTTTTTCTGATAGTTGTTGGGTTATCTCTATGAATATATGATATATGATATCGTGCTCAACTCTCGTTGAGTGCTTGTTCGATCTCCTCCTGGTGTACGATGCTCGCTTCTCGGTTGCTCTCTTTGAAATCTGCTGCCCGGGGGGTCACCAAAGGCTGTCGAGGTCTTACCTCCCTTGTGGGGGATCCCAAGTGAGTTGGCATTAGAAAAAATTTAAAAAAAAAACGCATTATAATTTTACACATTCTGAAAGTATTAGTGTCAGGGCCGGGTGTGCGGGATATTCGCTTTAGAAGTTCGTTCATTTTTTTTTCCTTTTGTTCAAAAATCTTATTGGCCTATAAGATTTTTTCCAGCTAAAATTGATGTATGACTTTTTGTAGGAAAATATAAATATTTGATTAGTTTTAGTAATTTAGAGACCAAAAAATATAATATAAATTTTTGGCCTTTGGGTGTTGAAGGGCTTTTTAGGGCTTAACTGTGAGACTGTTGCTTTTGGGCTCTTTTAACGGAACCATAATTAATAAAATAAACGGAGAATATAAGCCAGGTCTTTTGGTCTCATGTGCAAAATTTCTTTAAATAATGTGAATGAATTAAAATTTCAATAGCAATTACTTTTTTCTATGCTTATTTGAAGTTTTTTATGGAATTTTTTCCAGCTATTAGTATTACAGAAAATAATGATTATTCTCCAGGTATTTTATTTTTTAATAAAGGAGTTATACCGTTTCGGGTCCTTCAATAACGAAGCAAAAATGCGCCCCTACCCTCTCCCTCCCACCCCTTTATTTAAAAATTGACTAATTGAAATAGTGGATGGGATTACTTTTTAAAGGACAAATGCAGGGCTAGCCAGAATGAAAGACTGATTGCTGTTTCAATCAACGTTTCGGATCTTTTATTTAAGAACTATCTTCTTGGATAGAAAAATTTTTTGCTCAGAGTTAGTCATATGAACCTTAGATATATATATTTAAAAATATATATGTACAATATATATAGGCCTTGTTAGGCTTTGTTATTAATAAAATGATAGTTACGTGTGTGAATTAAATATATTAATTCAAGAGATCTGGTTTCGGATCCCAGGCAGTCCGATGAAAATTTATTTAAAGCATTTGGATACCAATTAGTATAAATAAATATGCCTGGATAACAAGTAAATCGTAAATAATATATTTGTAATAGTTTAAAAGTCTATATGGCCTCAGATGCCGAGAGACTTAAAGATTTAAAAAAATATATATTAATAATCAATGTAAACAATATTTGTATTTACTTAAAATCAATATTAAATAAATGTAATAATCTATATATATGACTATGAGCAAAAAATTTTTATTCAAAGAGCTGGATGGCCAAGGATGGCTCTTATTAATTAATGAAAGATCCGAAAAATTGACATCATTCAGTCTTTCATTTTGGCTACCTCTGCCTGCATTTCTCAATTGATTTAAAAATATTTAAATCTAATAAGAGTGCAATTAATATCTATTTATTGCCCAAAAGAGTATCTTATCTATTTATAAATATTAATTTATCTTTTTTTTCCAACAGGCAGATTGCATAATAGTATTAGTCTTATCACTATTTTTAGTTTATTTATATAAAAAACATGAAATTTTCATTATATGAAAATAAATTATCTTAGCATTAAATTTTTCACAAATCAAGAATTTATAAATCATACAAATATTCTTTTTTATTAAAAGCCTGGTATTCTTTTGGGGATTTTGTTGTAATTTACTTTCCCAAGCACAAGAAGTTAAATAACACCTCTAAATAATAAAAATATGTTTAGGTAATTGGGAAAACATAAAATAACGATTTTGTAAGATGATATAAGATCCCATTCGTTCCTGTTTGGCCAGGGAAGTCCCGATTAGAAATCCTGTCCAGCTCTATTATTATATAAGGGCACTATTATACTCATATTTTGCAACTCACAACACATACATACATTTTTTTAACTCTTTTTCGACATCTGAGGCCATTTAGGCTCCGTCCTTATTTATTTAAATTAATTGGTAGCCAATATAATATAAATGAATTTTTGTCGCTCAGGCACTCTAGCTCTGCACCAAGGGACAGGGCACATACACACTATATACATGTAAATATTCACCTACAAAATTAAATTTACCCGAAAAAAGTATAAATTTAAAAAAAACAAAAAACTAGTGATTCACTGCACAAATATATTTATTACTATTACATTAAAAATAAGGCAATTCAGAGCTTATCTTTATTTGAAATAGAAAAAATTAAGAAGTAATTTATTTTACGTAACAATATATTTTAAAAATATAGAAAGTATATGAAAGGGAAGTATAATTGTTGTATACTATATGACTTTATGACGCAATTTTTTTACAGTTAAGGTTTTTAGGACTTTCATTTACAAAGGAGATATGAGCAATTTTACAATGTAACCCGGTTTTTTATTTACAAAATATAGGATTCCCATATGGGAGGGGCCATAATATCATATCAAAATTTAAAACAAGACTTTCAATCAATCTGTCTGTCCTATTGGCTATAGCTTATATCCTGTGGGTAATTTTTATATATAATATTATGAATAGAAAGAAATAATGAAAGAATATGAGATACTTACTTACCTTTAAAAGCTATCAAGTTTATTAAGAGGTCTTTGTGGTATAATGAAAGTGCAAGTGGATTGTTTCCCAAGTTTATATTTTTTAAAGTCTTGTATTCACAATACCTTAGTTTGAAGAATAACTTGTTTTTTGGCTTTCCAAATAGAAAATAAAAATATTCATGCTATCCATGCTATTTGATATTTTTCATCTTGGAAGTAATTCTACACAATAAATAGTAATAACATACAGCATTTAGTTTCCAAAAATTTATTCATTTATCATTTGAAAATTTAATTCACTTCTCTTTGAATTTAATACTAAAATATTCTTCAATTAAAAAAATAATAGAAAAAAAAAACAAAAACAATACAAATACAAATGGGAATTCTTTAAAACAATCTGGATTCGGTCAATTTGAAAACGATCGTGGCGCAAGTTCTCATAATCGAGGCAAGTTTTGCCGATACAATTTTTGATTCGAAATAAATTTTAATCTTATATCGTTGGATTTAGTATTTAGTCAAAGAATCCAATAAAGTTTTGACATTTTTTTTTCCAAATTTACCTAAATGATAAAAATTTGCATGTTAAAAGAAAAGTCCCCGCTTAGTTTTACACTAATTGGAGACGGCTGCAGGAGGTTTAGCGAGGCTTCGTAATTAAAGAAATTAGAAAGGCCTAAATTATGCAAATTTTTTGTCTTTGCCCAACATCCTCATTCTCAAAATTTTCTGATCTTTGAAAAATTTCCGAAATTGGCCCCTCCTCAAGCATATGAATTTTTCCCGATCCTGATCCAAAGTTTTTTGTTAGAGTTTTGTTTGATGTTCTATTTTTGTACATGAACATGCAGAGTCTTTCGGAGTATGACTTCTTGGAGTGAAACCTGAAAAATATTTTTTTTTTTAAGTAAATATTTTTTCGAGAAATAATTAATTAAGAATGAATTATATTATTCACATTATTATATTTTTATTTACCAATGCTATTATTTTAAAATAAATTATTTTTAATGCTGTTTTATTTAAGGTATTCCTGGCTTCGAGATGAATTAGGCCTGGAGGAAGAAAATTTTGGAGTCCTTTATGGAGATAAATGGGTTGGATCTGGAGATGTTTCTGTCTCCAAAAGTCCTAGCAATGGAAAAGTGATTGCTTCGGTTCGAACAGCATCTCCACAAGATTATAATAATTGTGTTTCTGCAGCGGTTGAGGCCTCCAAAATTTGGGCAGATCTTCCAGTACCTCGTCGTGGTGAAATTGTACGTTTGATCAGAGATGCTCTTCAAGCCAAACAAACAGCTCTTGGAAAATTGGTATCTTTAGAAAATGGCAAAATTCTATCAGAAGCAACGGGAGAAGTTCAAGAATTTGTAGATATTTGTGATTTTGCTGTCGGGCTCTCAAGAACTCTACCAGGTTAATATAAAATATTGATTATTAAATTGTATTATAGGGTATTATGGTAATCACGGAAAGGAACCTTTAAGGACATCACTGCTACATTAATCTTTTAGTGGTTGGGTGAACAAATCTAACAATATTGTCAATATTACACTAATATTAGTTATTTAATGATTAAGTTTTTATCTAACGAACTTTTTCATGAATGTAATGAACAAGAATAGAGGTGTATATATATATATATATATATATTTGTTTTGATTTGGTTTGAAGGTCTTGTACTACCTTCGGAACGTCCAGGACATGCCCTTCTCGAACTTTGGAATCCTTTAGGGGTAATTGGAGTTATTTCGGCTTTTAACTTCCCTGTAGCTGTTTACGGTTGGAATGCTGCCATTGCACTCACATGTGGGAATGCAGTAGTTTGGAAAGGAGCAAGCTCTACTAATCTAATCACAGTAGCCACTGGAAAAATTATCGCCGATGTTTTGAAACGTGAAAAACTTCCACCTGCTCTTTGTGCCATTTGTACCGGAAACTCTAGTATTGGTAGAACTATGGCGGAAGATAAACGTATGGGTTTGATCAGTTTTACTGGATCTACACCTGTAGGATTGCAAGTTGCCCAGGTAATTAAATAATTAATTTACTTTTATCCCAGTTCATCATAATCTTAATGGAGAGATTCAAATCCTTTATTTTTGTTCAAAATAAATTATTTAATTTTATATAAATATGGACGAATAAAGATTATTGTAGAGGCTGTATTCTCCCTATAATAATAATAAAATCAGCCTTTGTCGTACTCACAACTTCATATTTGAAGATATTTCGGCTAGCATAATGTTGCGCAATCAGTGTAAAAACATTAACATATTTTTGTTAAAGATGGCTAAATGTTATGTTAGCGGAAATATTTACAAAAAACTTATTTTATTAAAACTTCAATTTCAAAAATTTTTGTAGAACTTGTCATTTTATACTACATAAAGATTAAAGATATTTAATTCTGTATTTTAGGCGTTAGCTGGATATTTAAACAGAAAAAGTTCAAGGAGAATAAAAGCAGCGTTTATTTTCACTCTCTCATCACCTAACTTTAATGCAGATTTTTTGGTTAGAAACTAGAGCAACCATCCTATTTTTTTTAAGAGAGGTTGTCATATGAATAAAATAAAATAAATCATCAAATTCAACTTTTTTGTGCATGGGGTGCATTAAGTCTGGCGAATGATGATCTCTTCACGCACACTATCTTGAATCGAATAGAAAAAGTTGGATGTGATGATTTATTTTATTTTATTCATATGACAAACTCTCTCAAAAAAATCTCTTATCTGCACTGAAGATGGTTGCTGTAGAATGACCGAAAGTATCTGAGGAGGCAAAAGTGAAAAGAAACGCTGGTTTTTTTCTATTTGAACTTTTTCTAAACATTCTTAAGTTAATAGATATTATTACTCCAGGCAACAACTTCAAGATTTGGACGTCATTTGCTTGAACTTGGTGGCAATAATGCCATTTTGGTGATGGAGGATGCTGATATTAAATTGGCAGCACGAGCGGCTGTTTTTGCTTGTGTGGGCACAGCTGGCCAAAGATGCACAACAACCAGAAGATTAATCATTCATAAGTAAGATTTCGATTTTTGTTTCATTTGTATACATACAATATTCATTTTGTGTTTTTTTAAGGTCCCTATATGATGAATTTGTTGAACAATTAGTAAAAAATTATAAAAGTTTAACTTCTCGCATTGGAGATCCTCTCGATGAGAAAATGCTTATTGGTCCTCTCATTAATGCTGAGAGCGTGGATATATTTGAACGAACTGTAAACAAAGCTCGGGAAGGTGGAGGAAAAATTGAAGTTGGTGGAGAGAAAATCCCTGGACCAGGATTCTTTGTTCATCCAACACTAATCTCCGGGCTTCCACATGATCATCCCCTTGTTCTTGATGAAGCTTTCGTACCAATCACGTATCTCCTGAAATGTGATTCATTAGAGCAAGCCATTGCTTGGAATAATGAAGTTCCACACGGTTTAAGTAGTTCTTTGTTTAGTAACAATCTCGGTTCAATCTTCAAGTGGTTGAGTCCGAAAGGTTCCGATTGTGGAATTATAAACGTGAATATTCCAACTAATGGAGCTGAAATTGGAGGAGCATTTGGAGGCGAGAAACAGACTGGAGGCGGACGGGAATCCGGTTCAGATTCATGGAAACAATATATGAGAAGGTAAATAAATAAATATCATATTTTAAAAAAATGTTCTTAATGATAAGAAACAAAAAAAAGTAAAAAAAAGAGAAAATTTTAAGTAAAATTGTTTAGCATTTTTTTATTTTGAAATGAAAAAAAAGAAGACAAAAAAAAAAAAAAAACAATGCCTAACAAGTTAGTCTCTTTTTTGGCTGTTTTAGGTTTTTTCGTCTTTAATTTTTACTTTTAATTTTGGTGTTTGAGATGAAAATTACTATTATTACTCTGTTTAATTAATTAGCCCCCCATTTTGGGTGGGTGAACTTCATATCAGACTCTAAAGAGAAACATTTTTTTAGCGAGGAGAAAGGAAGAAGGAAAGATCGAATTCTCTTTTCCACAAAAGATGTTTAGCTATTAGAATAGGCAAAATTAAAAGAAAAAATATTAATTTCAGGGGAGAATATGTTAAATGTATTTTCGACCTGTGAAGGTCAACTTTTCTTATAGAGCAAAATTAATGAAATGAAAGGGACACATTCTTTTCAAAACAAAGATTAAGCTTACGTTCTAGTCTTTAGAAAGCTGTAGAAAATTTCTGATTAAAACGGACGAGAAACAAAAGTTTGGCAATCTTAGCCTAAAGCAATTTTCTTAAAAAAGACATAGAAACTTGTTTGAAATTTTTCCAAAATTCCTAAAACAATCGATTAAAATTATTGTAAAAAATATATTATAAAACGAGCAGATATTGTATATACAGAAATTTAGAAGGCTGATTTGTAAACTCGTCAGAATCTCTAAATAAACTTTTATTTGAATAAAAAAAACAATTCTTCAATTAAAAATTAAAAATGACAAAGCAAAGTAAACAAATATGAAGAAGAAATTAATCTTTTAATTAGGCTCTAACGATTTGTAAAGGCGGATACTTCATTTCACTTTAGAAAAATAATATTAAGATTAATAATGATGATATTTTCCAGGTCAACGGTAACAATTAACTATTCTGGAGATCTTCCACTAGCGCAAGGAATTAAATTTGAATAAAACTTCTCTACGGAAACAACGAATAAAGAAAACTCTTGGGTTAAATTAAGATATAAATATATTTTATATAAGAATCTTTCTATAAAAATATAAGAATATTGTATAACATTTTTATTAAAAAAATAATATAAAAAATATTGCTGAGAATTATGAAATGACAAGAAAAAGGCGGAACCTCAGCATCCCTGTTTATGAAAATCAAATTTAAAAATTAGTGAAAACCTTAATTAAGTTTAAATAAAAAATAGATTTACCTTTTTGGCTTTCAGATCTAAAATTTATAAATATATAAATCCATCACATTCGGAATATTCCAAACTGAGTCGATTTCGATGGAGCATTAAGAGTTGCTCTTAAGCTTAGTCCTAAGACCATTCTAGTATCAGCAGGATCAATAATACCATCATCCCACAACCTGAAGATTTTTAATAATTATTTGTATGATATAAATATATATAAAAACAATTCAAATTTTTCCTCATTAACCTGGCACTTGAATAGTATGGATGACCTTCTTTATCAAATTGATCAGTTATCCTATTTCTAAGTTTTTCGTTCTCTTCTTTTGTCCACTGAAAAAAAAAATAACATAAATGCGTTTGAATGTTTTAAAAATTTTTAAACCTTTTACTTTGGGAAGCCGAAAATAATTTCCGTTCCCGTTCATTGTCCTATTCAATTGAAATTATTCTTTTCATATGGAGTAATAATGTAACATATAAGGAAATTTTCAATTAATATCTCATTCTCAGAGTTAAAAGAAGTCATGGGTGCAGGATGTTTTGTGGAAGGCTTGAAGGTTGTTAGAAAGTGATGGTCTGGGGGAATAGGAGGCCCTAGGCCCCAAAATGTTCTTTTTTACTAAAAAGCATAAGAAATGGAAAATAATATCTGATAATTCTATAATTTTTGCACCTTAAACATTTCTCCAGCTATATATTTACATCGCAAAAAAATTATCTTTAATATAATTTTTTTTTTTAGTCTTTTCGCCATCTGAGGACATATAGACATTAAACGATATAAATAATTTTTATTTACGATACAATGATCCAGTCATATTTATTTATATCACTTGGTTTCCAATGTGATTTAAATAAATTTTCAATGGATTGGTAAAATAAAACGCTACTTCTTTTTTTTATTTTGTCAAAATATATATAATATTCATGTTATTAATAGGCAGGCAGGAT
>JAAAKE020127327.1:0-14750 GCA_010014785.2 Anisolabis maritima
GAGATCATAAAAACTAAGATTTTAACTAAAATACTTTTTGAACTCCCATAAGTCCAAATAGTAATTTGTAATTGTAAAGTAATAGTAATCCCAGAAAATTGAATGTTTCTCTCTCTCTTTCACTTTTTTGAAAAAAATATCTCAAGAGCAAATCTAGGCTCAAATTTTATTTTTAAGCTAGAAACGGAGGATTTTGAAAGAGGAGACCAAAAAACTCTAATTAAAAAAATTAAAAGGAGGCTCATAAAATTTTTTGATTTAGCAAAATAAAAATAAACAAGATTGAAGAAAAAATTTTTCCCCTGAGGAGGAGGGGGGTGTCTAAGAAAACTTCACTTGAGTGCTAGTTTCTCTGTCTGAAGAAACAATAAAAATATACAAATTTTATAAAGGACTCGTGGAGTCTCCCAAAAATCCTATAGGGGTATATGCATGTGTAACAACATAATCCAAAGAAAATTTTGTTAAAATATTTTTCCAACTGGTTTCCTAATTTACAAAATATTGGCTGTCTTGTCCTTTGATGCAGTGGTAAAGGTCTTTCCTCACGAACCAAAGGTCAGTGGTTCGCTTCCCGTCCTGAGCGACAAAAATTTATTTATATTATATTGGCTACCAATTGGTATAAATAAATAAATAAGGACGGCCTCAGATGCCGAAAAAGACTTAAAAAAAATTGGCTCTACTGGAAAGTTCTATCGAATTTTTAGATAAAAATAAACGTTTATTTAAATTAATATTTATTGTTATATCCTTTCCATTCTATATATTGTCCGTCACTTTCTACGTCCTCCTTAAAAAAAAGAAAAAAAAAAAAAAAACCGTTACCCTAATTCCGTTACATTGCCTTATGCTAAATTTTAAATAAAAAATCCGACAGAAGACCCAATAATTTAGCCCACACACTATCTTTTACTATCATTGTATTTTCTCCTGTTAAGTTTATATTTATTTCTATTATTTTTTTTAAAGCAAACTTCTCTATATAAATCTTAAAATTTATTATTACTTTCACTAAAAATTTGGCACCAAATACGTACATATCCACAAAGAAAGTAAATAAAACCAATTTGGCTGTTGCGGTGGTGTTTGACCATTTTTAAGCTACTCTCTTCATTCTTTTTTTTACACCCTCTCCAAGCTAAGCTTTGACAGCTATCGATTCTACTACAGGCAATAAAGATCTTGGCTGGCAAGGAGCAAAAGTTCTTAATTATATTGGCACGGCTTTAATGTCGGGACTCTTATTGAACATCGACATCGAATGTTATTTCCTAAATCAAAGAACACTTTCCTGAATTATTTAAAATTCTAACAACTCTAAGGGCGATGTACATCTATCAACTGTCCAATTATTTACTTTCCCTATCCTTTCTTTTCCTAATTTAAAAAAATGACCCGATTTTCCTAAATGGAAGAATTAATTAACATTGTATGGAATTGATTATCAATCACAATAGAAGACTTCCACTTTTAACAGCTTAACGTTCACTTTCCATACCATGAGTTATCTCAGTAAAGACTGGTATTTCTTCTCTCCAATCTTTTATTCTACTCGCTTTCAGTTCTTACATTATGAATATGGTGCTGTTTAATATTTAATTTAATTTTTAAATCCTAATAGCATTAGAAAATAGCCGAAAAAACAATCAATTGTTATGGCCACCACAATAACAACCCCAGAAAATATACCATAGTTGATTTTTTGCTTGTTGGATGGTAGGCAATCCAAATGACCAACTTACTAAATGATTTTTCGATTAATGTCTAGTATGGACGGCGCTTGCTCAGTTTTTTGAGGAGTATAACAACTATGCATGCGTGTCCGCTCTAGAGGTCAATTAATCGAAATATCCATTTGTGAGTTGGTCATTTGGATTGAAAAAAAAAACCGAATTATCTGCTCTTCTTAATCTTTTCTTATCCGCGAAACTTTTTCAGAAAAATGCAACCTCTTTTTAGTTGACTTTTTCAACCTTTATCTACTATTATTAAAAGAACTAACCCTATATCTATATATCTCTATATGTATGTATGTAAATTTTTTCTCGAAAACGGTTCTAACGATTTTGATGAAATTTATTATTTGCTAATTCGGGTGCGAGGAATTGATTGTGCCAAGTCTCATCTGGGAAAATACAGCACTGTATTGATGTACGATTGAAACTTTAAATTTTTAAAAATATATTTAGGATGTTTCTGTTTGGTGGAGGCTATTTTTTTACGAATGACCCTTTCTTTAGGTTTTATGTCTAATTATCTTGCTATGAAAGCTCTCTCTTATTGATTCTTCTTGTCCATTAAAAAAAAACCCAAGCGACGCACGGACCCCACGTACTATTATCTAATACAATATACAATAATTAATAATCATTAACAGTAGAAATTATTTTAATTAACTTTCTATTGATTTGTAATAAATTAAACACGAAAAATCATTTTGAATAATAATAATTTTTTAATATGAGTAATGACGAGTTATTTATCAATTAATATACGAAATAAACTTCTCTTACAATTACCTAGTTATTATTATGTTATCTTTGAGATATTTTTTGTTCAGGAGGATGAGACGTCAGAAATATTTTTTTTTAAAAAGAAATTAATTAAATTTAAAATTTTCAAAGAAATCTCATAATAAAAACGGAAATTTTCAGATTGTATCTTAATCCAATTAACTAAGTTATTACGTCACGAAGCCTGAAGAGAATTAAACAAAGCGTTTTCTTCTTTAAGGATAGATAAGAGGGGCATTGTTTTCTTGGAATTGAAATTCGAAAACCCTTCCCTAATAATCATTATCCTCTAAAAACAATTAGCCGAATTTCATTAACTCACTCTGCACTCGACTCTTATTTAAAATGATAAAAATATTTTATTTAAATGATATAGATATATTTATAGAGATTTATACTGAGAGAGGGAAAGGAAAAAACAATTCACATTGTTATTTAAATCAGTAAATGTTAATGTCTGAGTTTAGAGTAGATAAGTAGCTTAAACGAAAGAACTTTAGAAGATTATTATCTTAGGTGGCAATTCCGGAAAAGACGGAGAGGAGTAACAAAATCACGTGCCTCCATTCTTTAGATTTATTAGCTTTTATAAATTTATTTTTAAATTATTAATATCAGATATATCCATACACGTATTTTTATAAAAAATTATTTTACATAACATTTTTTTTTCCTTTTAATTAATATAATAATATAGTTATAATTTTTATTTTATCTTACCTATAGATATGTAATAATTATAGAGTATAGGGAAGGTATTGCGATCACACAAACAATCGATGTCAAGATTTCAGCACAAATATACGTTTTGAGGTTCCTTGAGGATAAAAAAATGGATCTCGCAAAATGGATCTCTCTCTGTGTGTGTGTGTGTGTGTGTGTGAACGAGATTTCTCAAAAACGAAAAAACGTTTGAGGCTGAAATTTGATATTTAAAGTAGGTATCCTCGTCGCTTGCATCTCGAAGCTTTTGAATAAAATCGACCAACAGCTACTAGTACTTTACTGATGTGTTTTTTTTTTAGTTTTTTCGATTTTCTCAAAATTCGCTTTAACGATTTAATTAAAATTCATTAAACAATTTTTTATTAAATGATCTTTGAAATGTATTAACCCTTACCCCCCCCCCCCCCAAATTGTTTAGAGTCGACTTTACTCTCGTACGTCTTTAGGTTTTTTGTGATATTTCTTTAAAGTATTCTAACGATTTTGATTAAATTTGCCAGAACATATAAAAAATTAGATAATCTCTCAAGATATATTAATCATTTTTCCACCTCAAAATAGTGTGGGGGAACTCAATTTAGAATTTTAAGAATCACATAGAAAAAATAGGACAACTCATTGCCATAGTAACAAAATATAAATATTTTTAATTAATACATTTACCGGAGGGCCTAGTCAGAGAGAAGAACAACAGCCACCAAGATCTTTGTTGACAAGCAAGGCCAAACAGCGCTGAACCTCGGATGGGTGGCCCCGAGGAACAAGTTGAATAACGCCCGCCGGAAGACATCGATATTTAAATATTTTCACTCACACATAAATAATTATATTTAAACTCTAAATGGCCTCTATAGGTTGAAGGAGGATAAATTAAATAAATAATAATTCCTACATTTGATAATAAATTAATTTCCAATTTAATTTAATTTTTTTATAATATTAATAATTGATACAAACAAAGGAAAATCTCTAAAAATAAAAGCTAATATAAAATTGTTAACTGGCTACCGAGGGGGCCCGACGCAAAAAATCTGACAGCACATGACATCTTTCATTACCTTAGGTAAGAGAAAGTTCGTTGATCAATTTCGTCTTGATTTGACTTTCAATATATGAAATATAATATATTTCTTGAGAATATCAGTAATTTAATTATTTTTATTAGATAACTATTTATGATTTCTATAGTAACCTTTTATATAATATTTAACCCATTGCATATGGTTCTACTTTTAAATCAAAAAGATTATTTTATTATTTTTCTTCGCCTTTCCCAATTTTTTTATCTGGGTCTGCTGCTCTACACTTGTATCTCAGTGAGAAATATTATCTTGCACAATAGTGTCCTGAGACCTTTCATAGTGGCAGATTCCGCAACTCTTTAAACTCAGACAAGGGCGGGGGGGGGTTTGAGATCATCAGTCATAATGTCTTTCTTGGTGAATTTATTCTATTTTGTATTTCTTTGCACAATAACAATAAATAATATTATAACTTTAATGGCAAATAATCATTAAAAAATTATTTGTTAATTCAAGAAATAAAACTTACCCTCGCTTCCCCAAAAAATTGTAAATCGCCACTCCCTTTTGTTGACTCATTTCTAATATAAACTCAAATAATATTCCATTTTCCATTGTTTCGCGTTATATTGAATTGTTTTTTTTTTTTTTAAGAATCGGAATTTTTCTTAAATAAAAGAGAACAACTTTTATTAGAAAAGTTTTCCAATATAATAACAATTAATCAAAAATATATTAAATAATCTTGATATTTTGGAACCATCAACGTCATAGCTATCACGTTTATATACAAAAAGTGTATGGTATTGTTCTATTTATGATAAGGTCATATGAAGGCAACATCACCTCTAAAATTCATGGCTGTAAATACTAAAATATTCATAATTTTTTCTTTGGGATATATAAGCTCTCCTGGAATCCTCCCCTTCGTTATTTATGTTTGCCAACGGCTTGGCAGGTTTGTTTCTAATGACACCTTTAACATAAAAGTCCTAGTGTTTCTCAACAAGCACGCGATCGACCTCCGCGAAACTAAACTTTATTAAATGGAGATAAATTCATCCAGAAATTCTTTTCAAATTTTTTATTTATTATATTATTATAGCGCTGTTTGTTAATTATCATATTTTAATTATTTTCAATGGAGTACCATAATAATAATTAAGTTTTCATTTTCGTATTGTGATTTCTGGAAATATCAAGTTATATATTCTCTTTGTATTTGAATTAATTATAACTTCTGGCCTAACAAATACCAGCTACCCTTCATATTCACATTTTCAACAATGAATTGTCACTTAAAATTTTAGTTGAAAACAACAAACTTTGTTTATAGTTGTAAATTATCATATAATATTCATATAATTTCTCTTCTCAAGAGAAAATAACTAAATGAAAGTAAAAGAAAAGTTTAATGAATATAAAGCATTTTTTTAAGGAAATTTTTTACTAAAATAAATCTAATAATTCAATATTTAAATTTCAGGAAATACTCTATCATTTACCATATATTAAATATAATAGATTTTATCAGTTTTATATATCGCGGATATTATTTTTTCTATAAAAGGAAATGTTTTAGCTTATTCATTTTTTTTACTAAACAAATATAATTTTTTCTCGTAATTTTACTTTTTTTGTATTATTGTTCATGGACTGATAAATAGAGACATTTTATTTTTTTCATTTTCTTTTTTATTATAAAAATAATATGAATAAATCAAACATACCTTTTGTTTGTTAATATATCAAGAATTGAAATGTATATACTATTAGTGATGCATATCCAATGATATTTGTTCAGGCCAATAGACGGTACCTCTGAACGAGTTGGAGAGCAATCCAAAAAGAAAAGATAAAAAATTTCAATAAAGAAAAAATATCTCTTTCATCTCTAAAAAAAAGAGAATATGAAATAAAAATAATTGGGACACCACGGAATATAAAAATTTGTTTAATAAAATTTCCAGCCCTGTTTTTAGAACGTGGGGTCCAAAATTCAATTTTTTTAAATGTCTTTTTATTATTTTTTTTATCTTTCTCTCCCTTTCGCACTATAATTGAAAGAGATTCTGTAGAAAGAATTGTAAAATGATTAAATAAATTAATAAATTATAATAATTATCTCTCGTTAACTATTAAGCTAAGGGAAAAGTAAATAGTGTGAGTGGCTTGGAGGGGGAGAGAAGCATACCGATACGTGATAAGTGAATAAAATAATAAGGAAAAATATATTATGTATAAAATTACGTTTTTTTTTTTCAAAAAATTTTTAACTAGTAGACAATCCTCATACCTAAAATTTACTGTTAATTGATGTCAAAAAGGTTGAGAATCACTCCTATAGACGATACAATAGCAATCATTTTCTGACTATGCAGTAGGAAAGTATCCTCAATTTCACTTCACTTTTTTCCTTTGCCATAAAGCTCTCTTTCTATAGCTTTGGTGCTCTATCCCCCTCCAAGAAGGCGTTTCATTCCAAAATTATTGATAATTTTAATACCGTTTACGTTGCTTATTTCTTTTAGCTTCCGAATGGTCCGGTCTGGCTACGCCAAGACCTCAGAAAGGTATAATTGCGCCAGTCAGACAAATAGAATCTAACCAACGTGCCAAAATAAAATGTATTTACTATTTGTATATATGTAAATTTTCTTCAACGTTTCACTTTCTACCAAAATTTTTGGCCGATCATTTTTTTCGTACGAGAATCGACAGACATTAAAAAATTTTATTCTAAAGATCTTTTTTCAATTTTATTTAAATTTAAAAGCCAGCTGAAGCCAATTCAATCTCTTCTTCTTAATCCTGTAATTTCATATTAAAAATTTAATATTTATTTTTATTTTATTTAACAATTGAAATTTTTTTACACATGCAGCTCAGTTGATGGCATCCGTTTATTCATCAAACTCCTAAGAGGATGCATGAATATTTTATTTAATTTTAATTATATAAAATTTTTGAAATTCTCATTTGTTTACCCAAAATTCTCCCTTACTTCAGACCTGAATGAGTATCCTTAAACTACAGTTGGGGATTAAATTAAATAAATATATTTATTGAAAAATCTTCTATTTATTATTGATGATATAGCCAGAAAACTTTAAGGCTCGTCCGTTGCAATTACCTATCCGCTTATTCGTTGAATATTAATATTAATCCAGTGACATCTGTGAATTTATATTGATAATTAGCTTCAAATAAGCAGACAAGTAATTCAATTACATTTCGACTAAATGCTATTTTTTTTAATTTTGAGCATATAGTCGAAATGTAATTGAATTACTTGTCCAGCCCTGAAAATAGGAATATATTAAAATCTATGAAAGTTATGAAGAACTAGTCTAGATAATATTAGGAAAATAATATTCCACTATACTAATTTATTGCTCTCCTTGTGTTGTTTTAGCCAAAATGGATGAAATCGCGCGAATATTGGGACGAGTCGATGGAACGCCGATACAAGAACGGAGTATCAGGCTGGTCCAGACAGCCTCTCCATGTGATCCTAGTGCCCCATTCTCACAACGATCCGGGATGGGTCAAGACTGTCGATATGTATTTTCATTATCAGACCAGGAGAATCCTTAACAACCTGGTTGACAAGCTCACGCAACACCGCAACATGACTTTTATCTGGACGGAGGTATGGGCAAATAAAATATCCATATACATTGAGAGTAAAAACTTTTTCTTTTTTTTAAACAGGAAATCAATATCCTCTTCATACCATCCATTGTCTTATATTATGATGGTGAACCTAAGCTTGCCAAAAATTTAAAAAAAAATCTTATAAAATTTCTTTCTTATTTTTTGTTTTTTATTCTCCAGCTCATTGAGCAATTTTTTATTTCTGTCAAATTTATTGAACTTTTTTTTAAGACAAAATTTTTCCAATGTATACGATATTAAAATCTGTCAAACTTGAGAGTTTTAGAATCGTAGAGGCTTATCACTTGGCTCCTTGCTCCTTTCTCAATTGTTAAATACAAAAGCTACCTACATCAAAATTTTTCCAACAAAATCATCTAAATTTTCATACATTTTCCTTAACACGCATTCCACCACTTCTATCCTTCATATAAACTAATTTGTCTATAATTTTATATTAAAACTTATTTTAATTTATATATTTAATCCCTTATTTATATAATCCTTAATTAGAAATCAAACCTCTCCTTAGACCATATAATATTTTCCAAAAATATACTTTTCGTTAATTGTATTTAGTTTAGTTCAATTCATGTTAAAATATTTTAATCAAACTTGAGATGGATAATTTATAGAGAAGACAGAACCTGACTAATATTACAATTTCTTTTATTTAAATGGCCTCGATGCTATTATCATTTGGTAATCAAAATGATTCAAAATTTCCCTAAAAATGTTATAAAAAATACTAATTAATAGAAACTGAGTTCCACATAACATAACTTAATGAGCGAACAAAGAGGAAATGAATACATTCAGGGCAACTATCATAAATAACAGAGAGACAATAACTAAATATAAATTTATAAATAAATAAATGAATAACAAATAAATAGATTAACAAACAATAAATAAATAAGACATTAAACAAATTAAATAAATAGATGAACAGTTTAAAGTTAAATAAATAAAATACAATTCTTAAAAATTAGTAAAATAATTAGTTTTATATTAATTTAGTAATGCAGTGACGTCATTTGTGAAGCAGAAAGAGAAATAGGGACTCCTCATATAACTATACAACTAAGTACACCTTATTATTATAAAATTCTCCTTCTACCAAAGTGGGGATTTTTTTTTTATTTAGATTATTAGGCTACTAGGTCGCCTTAAATTACAATGCTTACAAATTTAAAGGAAATAATAGAAATACAATATGAATAAAAAACAACTAAAACAATATAAATACAATATGAAAACAAAATTACAAATTAAGTACCTTATGAATACAAAACAATAAAAATACAATATTAAAACAAAACCAAAACAATATAGATTGAATATGGCACAAAAACAAATTTAATATAATAATAAATTGGGGATTTAGAAGATAGTGTCTTCCCCAAAAACCTCTTTGATTTCCAAACAAAATGTTGAAATAACCCTTCTATACTAATGACCCTCCTCTATTTTTTGAAATGAAAATTTAAAAAATTTATACTTATTACTTATTATTGGCGCGAAAGGACCTCGAGAACTCATCCCAACATCTTCAAAACAACCTTCATTCATTCCACTTTTATGCCAATACCATCCAATTGCCACCGCCTCTGCCCTATCTCCTCGAGATCTTGAACTTGTTCCTACTGGTTTACTAACTAAACGCCATTCTAAAGCATTTGTTGTTCTCTGACATATTCAGCCCATCTATATTTAATACAAAGAAAAACACCTCTTGAAATTCTTAATCGCTTCAGGATACTTTAAGAATACAAAATTTTTTAAAAGAATAAAGTAAGATCATAATTTTTTATTTTTATATTTTTTTAAGATATTGATTGATATTTCCCTACTTGATTTCTAATTAGATACAGTTAAAACATCATTATTTATGCTACGATAAGCAGAGCTTTCATTAGAATATTTAAAAAGTAACTTTAATAAATAATTGTCACAGTTATAAGAAAAAGTGACAATTAATTGAGAAAATGATATGTTTTAAGATGTTTACAAAGAATAATAATTAACTTGAAAACTAGGAACAATTCATTTATACTTTCTCTCTCTAAAAAGTTCTAAAATTGTATGTGTATAAAAATGCAAACAAAAGTTTTCCACTTGAACTATATCTAATATCATCTGAATCCTTAGAAAATTTTTTCTTATATATAGATTTTATAAATTTATAATACTAGGTTAAATTGGACGATAACTTCCGTCAAATTTTCACACATTTTTTTCCTCAGAATCGCCAACCAAGATTCATTTTACTGGGTCTTATTAACCTTAGTGGGCTCTCATCTCTAACCTCAATTAAAGCCCATCATTCATCAGGTTTAATTATTAATAATTACAAAATATGTTTATTATTATTTTAAATGCTTTTATTAGTTTTGTCTTTTGGACTGTCCGGACAAGATCTTGTAGTCAATTTTTTAAACACTACCTCAGGAGTGAATGTTTTTTAATGTTAATATTGGGTCAAGGTGGATTTACCATCTCCAATTTTAATAATTTTTTAGGGGGATGAGTCAAATGATTCAAATTCCATTTAAATAGCCAATTTGAACCCAATCAAAAAGAAATAAGAAATAGAAAAATATACAATCATTTGTTAAAATATTATTTTAAATAAAATATGCAAATAGGCCTACACTTTTTTTTTGCATAACAAATCAAGTCCTATCTCTTTTTATTGTTTATCTTGTTTTGTATTTTTTCCTTATTTATCTTCCAACTCAAAACATACGCTATCTTAAAAAAATATTCCTTTCATTTTTTTCCCTGCACCCAAGTTTTATTTCAATAACAAAAGATAAGTGCCTATATTTATTTCATTTGTTCAATTGTTCATTCAAGCAAAAGAGAAAATGTTTTATTTCCATTGTGATTCAAGTATTGGGAGAGGGATTTAAAATTTAATACAATGAGAAAAGAATTTTTAAATGTGAAAATGATATGAAACTCTTATAAAGTGTTTTTAAAAAGTGTGTCAAAATGTTTGATTCTAAATGAGATTTTAAAAGCCAATCCTACCCTTCTTTATAATTGAGAATTGTTAAAAAAATAACACATTTCATGTAATTTTTAAAAGTAAATTTTAAATGTATAATGTCAATAATAGTGAAGGTTTTCCCTATTCAGAGAAACTTGTTATCAAAATTTTTATCAAATCGAGTGGTACGATTCCTATACAATAATTAATCTATTTCTGAAAATAATTAGTGCAAAAAACTGATTGAATTGATAATTTTTTATAATTTGTTTCAAGGCTAGCAAATTTTTTGAATCCCATCAATGGACAATAAAAATTGTGACCTTTCGCCATTTGAAGGCTATATAAATTATATATGTTAAATATCAATATAATTTTTGCGATACCCATCTATATTTATTTAAATTAATGGATAACCAATAATTTAAACAAATATTATTTCAGTGGAAGCGAACCAGTGAGCCTTGGATCAAAAAAAAATTTTCTTTGTTCCAAAAGACAAACCTGAAGGCTTTTCTGATTTTCAAGTAAAATTATTGACATTATCATTAGAAAAATCTATATATAGGCCTATAATATGTGAGACCCTGTGACAAAAGCTCTTTCAAAAAAAAAAAAAGTCAAATAAAGAAAAGTTGGGATTATCTTTTTCTAAGGCCTCGTAAATCTTCCAGTTGACCATTATAAAAAAATAAAAAGAAGCAGTCCCTGGAATTTCTAATTTGAAAACTCTACTTCTAGATCAGGGATCTCCAACTTGTCGTTATAAGGACTATATTGAATATTAGCACTTTTCAATGGGCCTTATAAGAAATAATAGAAAAAAAAATTATATGAGAATTTAAAATTTTCAAAATTAATAACAAAATTTTGTGAAATTAAATTTTCATAATTATAGAACAAAACAGGAAAATTCTTATATTTTCACAAATTATTCCTACCATTATTTAATGTGATTTTTGAAAAAATATCTTTGGTTTTAAAAAAATCTCCTTAAAATGAAGTTCAAATTTTGAAATGAAGGTAACTTCATAAGTTGATAAATTTACCCCATAATTTATCATATTTCATCCTCGAAAAAGTTTATTCGCAGAAATTCGGATTGGCACTCGGAATACGGAATATATGCATAGAAGTAGCATGGATTAAGAAATTAGTATTTTTTTTATCCATTAATAATTATCTACTTATGCAATATATAGGGATATATAGGGATTTTGATATTACTGATATGATACTGGTATCGATATTTAGTTTTCGATTCCGAGTATTTTAGTACTCGATTCTTTTCTTGCGATACCTCGATAACCGTATGGATATTTTCGATTCTATACACGTACTTTTTCGTACTTATTTTATGGTATTTTAGAGATATTAAGTATTTTTTTGCTCTTCAGACGTTTTTTAACAATACCGATACCATGTATCGACTTCTGCTGCAATACCACCACCGATTTCGGTATCGATTATTTTTTTTGGGATACTCTTTGAGATACTGGCATTGATAATTTTGTGTATCGCAACTTCTCTAATAATATTCCATTATGATAATTATTTTAGCTTACTACTTCTGCGAACCTCTGGTCCTCTAGATTATAAAATTATTTTTTTTTAATACATTTTTCAGGGCATTCACTAATCAATAGGCTCATCATTAAAGGGGTTAGTGATTTATTGATTTATATATAACATAGTCTCAAAAAAAGAAACATTAAAAAAAAGTTATTAATTAAATGAAATGTTTTTTTAATAAAAAATGTATCAAACGATACCAAAATCAAATTTTAATATAATATTAGATCCTTGGTTCTTCGATTTTCATAAATGTTCAACTCAAAGCAACCAAAGCGTATTATTTGAACCACTTGGATGGATTTAACGCTTATAAAGCTTTTTGATTCTCTCTTGTATGATGCCTCCTCTTCTCTTCTATTTCATATATATAACTATCAAACTTTGTCAAAAACTTGGGCAATAGGCCGAGTGGGGTGAGCTCTTTCGTTTGCAGAGTGCGTTCAGAATTACAATGATTGGATTACATTCGTGCTCAGTTTGCTAAGTGTTATTATTTGTATCTGGGTCAACTCCATACAGATTTAAACTTAAACCATTTTAAGCCAGGCTACCGTAGCCTATTATCTTATAAAAAATTCCATTAACATCTAAGAAGCCACTTCTGCTTTATTATCTTCCCTTAATTTCCTTAATTTTATTAATTCTTTTTTATTACTAGTAATAAAAATACGGATGTAGGAAATTAAATTATTATTTGAATATTTCTTCTTCAATTATGAGCATAAACTCTCTCCGAGTCCCCTGGAAGCAGATGCCCGCAGATCATCCCCCCTCCCCTTGTAGCCTAAAAACATTTCGCCCTTTTCTGGGACAAGATTATTTGCTATATACTCTAAATATGTCATATAAATGTAATAATAAATAATGTAAATTTTATAAACTATCAGTGAAAATTTTTACATCATGAAAAAATTTGTTTCTTTAATAGTATCATGTGCGATGCACACACCATGTCTGCTAAACACTTTTTGTTTTTAATTATTATAAAATTTGAAGTAATGTAAATAATAATATCTAGAATAATCTAATAATAATAATCTCTTAGAAAATACTGGGAATATTCTATCCTTCAGTTCAAAACAACCCGGCTTCTCTCAAATCAAAAAGATAATAAAAATTAATTAGGTTTTTTATTTTTAATTTTGATGAGTACAATTTTTCCCTAAAAGTGCATTTAATGAATGAACCGTTTATTTTGAAAGTGAGGCAAGTCCACTTTGGTATTATTTAAGTTGTTTGAGTTATTTTTCATTTCAATAGATATAAAAATAGTGTCTAATTATGTTTATTAAAGTCGACTATAGAAAATAAAACTTTTGACATCTAAATAGACTTGACACTTTCAAAAAACTATTCAAGAGTAAATTTTAGTATTTTGAATTATTTTTACCATGAATTGTTTACAAATTTTGTAAAGTTTTGGGGTTGCGTGACTTTGCCCTTAAGGCCGAATAAGGAGAAAAAAAGATGGATTTTTGGACTGGTTTCCCTTCTAAAGTCGACGGAATTGAGGGCCTGGCCTTAAAAGGAGAGCCTAATTTAGGGAGAAATATTAATAAAATTATACAAGAAATGTTTCTAATAAATTGTAGTAGATAGGCCACCATTCGGATTAGATGGGATTAAAAAGTGAACATTTTATTTTATGAATTTTATCTTTAGGAAATTTATTTTATTTCCCTAAAGTTAATTCTTAGTTTTTAAGGTATTTTGCGGTTTTAATTAAAATAGCACTTCCTAGTGACACTGACTATCACTTATCATTATTATATGAAGTATTTAGAATGTTTTTTTTTTTATTAATATATGATTCGAAATTCCATGTTAGTTTTTGTAAATTTCTATCTAATGTAAGAGTTCTGGCTCCTGAACTAAACAAAGCGTCGGTTTATTAAATAGGGTGTTTTAAGTTAACATTTTTTTTAATATAATAGCTTAACTTAATGATTAACCCAAAAGATTAAGATCGTAGATCTTTGAATCTATTTTAAGACGTTCTTTTTAAACTCATCAAAGAAAATTTAACACTTCAAATTCCGAGAGTACTTGCTTAAGTTTTTTGAATTTCCACTTAACGTTTTTTTAACATATAAGAAAACTCTTTGACGCCCCTCCATGCTTGGCAATTGGATTCTTCAGTCTCCCCCCCCCCCCCCCCCCCCCCCCCCCCCACAACTCCTCCCCCCTGTTTAATTTTATTGATTTATTATTAAAATAAAAATTATTATAATTTTTTTTTTATTTTTTTTTTTTTTTTTT
>JAAAKE020127349.1:0-34301 GCA_010014785.2 Anisolabis maritima
AACTCTCCCTCCTTCCTTCATTAAAAAATATTATATTCTATGTTTTATTATTTTTATATAATTGTAAAATTTGATAGAGAAGAATTCAAAACTTTTATAAATATACCAAATTTGAAATTACTGAACCATATCCAAGAGAAGAAAATTAAACCAAACCGGAACGGTATAGTAAGGAAAAATGGGTTACGTGAATATCACGATACTTTCCTCTTCACCCTATCTTAAATATTTGTTAAAAGTTGAGGTTGCAGGTTTCAAAAACATTTCTGAAATTAAAACATTAAGTTATTTAAAAAATTATTTATAAATTCAAACTATATTAAATTAATATAATTAAAGAGTAAATTATACTAAAATTTTAATTTCCTTTTTCCTATTTACATTAAATTTCTCTAAATTTAAATCTTATAATTATATTCATTAAGCTAATCAGATGATATTTTTATATTTTCCTTGCTAGATGGAAACAGAATTTTTTTAATATTAGTAAATTAATTGACTTTCAAACGGTAATTTTTAATAATTTTCACAAGGCTATTAAAAGTAGTTCAATCTTCAAAAGCTATGCTCTTCTTTTTGCTCTAAAATGTTAATATTGTCATAAAATATAACAAAAAAATGTTATTCTTAAAATTTCTTAAAATGTCTTATTTGTCTCAAATTTAATAAAGAGGTAGTCTGAGTATTTACTAAAATTTATGAAAAAAATTTGCTGCCAGGATTTTTAATTTAGGGAAATATGAATCATCCCTTATATGACGCTATTTCCCTTGCTCCCTTATCTCCCAAACGATTTTCTTTATAATTAAAATTCTTTCCTTTGTCCAATTATTGAATGATATTTAAGAAAAAAAAATTAAAAACTTTTATCTAATTGCATGGAAGGATTAGCTGTTCGCTCTTGGTGGACGCTTCCCAACCAATTAATTTTATATACATAGTATGTGATCAACCTACTCAAAAACTTCACGGAGGATGGCAAGCGATACGCGTGTCGAAATATTTGTTAAATTTTTAAGTGTGAAGGCGGTCAAAAAAAAAAGGGTTTTTATTCCTTCGGATCTTTTTCAAAAATATGATTTAATGATAATTTGAGTGAGCATTGTATTCCATTTTAATTATAAATTCCTGAATTATACCAATATTACATTAACTTCCTCTAGTCTTTGATTTAATCGTTTAATAATTTTCTGTAAATATAAAATGAACAATTATTATTATTATCATTTCCTGTTCAAATCCCATGTTCCATTATATTATCTTTCAAAAATATGGAACAAATAAACAAAACAAAACAAAACATTTACAATAAGATAATTTCATAAAGTAGAATTTATGATCACACTTAAGATTGGATTTAAGAACTGAACATGATAATTTGGAATTGAAATGGATAAAAGATAAAATAACTTGCCGACAGGGGTAGACGGCCCTTCTAGGAGTCGAAGGACGATCTCGCTGTTTCCGTCCTGGTTAGCGAACCTGGGTGGATGGTTGGTGGCGACAGACGCAGGGAAACCCAGGATTGAGAGGCTCCCCAGAGCCCACAAAAAGGTCTGCAGCATCTCAGGCTCCTCCGAAGCCTGGACCTGTCGCCCCCTGCAAAAAAGTATGAACTTATAGCAAAAAAGTGGCAAGGAGAGACAAAATATTTAAATAATCAATTGTTAAAAACATAACAAACTTACATATTGTATTTGATAATCTCTAATAAGTATTATTAATTGCTAGTTTGAATTCAATTTCTACTCATTTAGTAACTATCATAGGGAAAATCTGAAATATCTCCAGACCTCCGAAAATTGGAGGGCCACAAAAGTAAAAAATAATTAGACAAAATAGAAATTATTTAAAATGTCTCTTTCAGGCACAGATGATTCGAGTCATTGACTATTTACATTTAAACAGATTTATACTTACTAAAAGTTTGTCATATGCAAATTCAAGTCACTCCTAGATTTATTATATTAGAAATTGGGCGATTAATTATTTGAAATTTTTCATAAATCCTTAAATTCAATCTATTTTTTGAGTGACAAAAGAAAGCCATCTTGTAATTTCACGTACGAAGAGGTTTAAAATATTTTTATGTGACCAAGTTCGGATTATTAAGAAAATAATAAAAATAAATCAATTGTATATAAAAAAAGTGAATTAAATATAATATAAACATTAAATTTACTGATTTTGTCGATTAAATAGTTTGTATGAGAGATTTTTCGTTATTAGATGAATTATAGAATAAAGGGTTTGTAATTGAAATTAAAATTATTTACTCTAAAATAGAAAAATTTTTTATAGAAAAAATGAAAAAATGAATGAATTAAGATTTTGTAAAAAAATTTTGCTTGGAAAAAATTATTTTGATCTTTTGAGAAGATGAAACAGAACAGTTGGTAACAATGTTTCAAGCAAAAATTTCTATTTTTTAAATATTATCTAGGCCCACAACTTTTAGAAAAAAATTTCGACAACGATATTTTTTGCGATCGCAATACTTTCTCACTATATATTACATATATAGGTAAGAGAAAGTAAAAATTCAAAAAAAATAAATAAATAAATAAATAGAGAGATGAAAAGTCAAAAAAAGTGGATAAAGGTATTAGATATTGACCTTTATTATGTAATATTTTGTGAAAAAAAATTGCAATTTATATAAAATTGCAATTGTTTTTAAATTTAATGTTATCTTAAAAAGTTTAAGATTCCAAAAGGACTATTAAAAAAAAAATATTGTTACTTACACTTCTTTTCCCCGACCCACAACAATCTAATAATACACAGACTCTTAAAAATTTAAAAAACAAAACTTAGAATTGAAATAAAGAATTGTGGCGTCTTGAAAATTTTAATAAAAATAATAATGAGATCAAATTAATTCAAGTTAGAAACAAAATGGGCGGGGCAAAGGAAAAAAGATTGTTGGGATTTTAAAAAAAAATATAATATATTATTCCTATGAAGAAATATTTCACCAAAAGCTATTTTAATCATTATAAGACATATGATATATCATTTCAATGTAAAATTATATGTAAATTAAGAATCTGAAGAAAAAATTTCGATATCTTGAATAGTTTTTGATTAATTGATAAAAATCCTAAAAATAGTAGATATTAAATTAAAGAACTTGGTAGATATATTATATATGCATTCGATGTAGAATTTTATGTGGATTGCGAATATATAATCCTTATTTTTCTATCTTAATTATTATCTGAGTAATTAAATAAAAACCATAAAAATATTTGAAAGACATATTATCATTATTCAAAAAACTTATATAAAATATGATGCATCTATTGGTTGCAGAATTTTATACTGATTACGAATCAATAATCCCAATTTTTATATCTTAATTAATTTTTGAGTAATTAAATAAAAATCAAATAATTTGGACGTCTGGTTATCATTAACTAATAGAGTTATATGATATATGATATATCTATTCCAAGCAGAATTTTATGCTGATTAAGAAGTACTCTTCATTATTTTTATATCTTTAATAGATTTTTAATAATTTGATTAAAACCAAAATGAATAAATTCATCTGTCAAACAGACGTTAAAAAATTGACTTTTCTTTAATTATGTACATTTTATTTGCAAAATAGGAATGTATTAGTTAGATTATTTACTTTCCCTTTAAAATCATTCAATATCAATCACTAAATATGTTTATTTAATAAAAAAGAGCGAATAATGTAGAAAAAATTATTAAAAATAAAAAGCGCAAAATTTAAAATTTGAAATTGTTGGGGTAACTAATAAAGGTATCTTTAAAATGAGTGCATTTAAACCAAAATTTTTTTATACATTTATGATTGAATGAAAGTGGGTATTCTGTTTTTTCATAAGAATTCATTGATAAATAAGAGAGATACATAAAAAACAATTTTAAGATTTCAATTGCGAGGTGGAAGCCTAGATGATCTATACATCCGTACCTGGGCTAGGTCTCAGTGCTCAAATTTCTTCCGAAAAAAAATATCTCCAACTCTCCATAAATTTTTTTATTTGTAATTTTTCATTTAATTATCCTTATTATCAGAATTTTATATACTCTTATATAAATTAGATTAATAATATATTTTTTATATTTTATTAACTTATCATAACTAAAATAATTTTTTTTTTTAAATAAAATAATAAAATTTTATACCATTAAATAATGTTTTTGATAATGAGAAAAATGTTATGAATGATATAACAAGGTTTATGTATAATAAGAAAATTTTTTCCCTAGGAGATTAACTTTTGAACGAAAGAATTATTATTTTGGATATCGCGCCTTCAATTTTAAAGAATATTGGCTTTTCTTTTCGAGTTTTAACTATTAAATAAATATTTTTAGTATTTAATTAGTACTTGAATTAATTAGCAATTGAATAATTAAAGAGAAAACATTAATATTTTGGTCAGAAAATGTTTAAATTTAGAATAAAGACGTTTTAGTGCATCTGTTTTAGGGGTGAAGACCTTTGATCTATAACTCAAAAAATATTTGAGTTATAAATAAGGGGATTATTTATTTTTATTCAGGAGAAAATTTTGCATTAAAAAGATATATAACATGTATAGTAAAGTAATTAATTTTATTATAATAGACACCTGAAATTTTGTATGATTTTTATGGATTTATTCAAAAACTATTCGACATATTGAAATTCTGATTATGAATTCTTAATCTGCATGAAATTTTACATGAAATGGATATATAATATATATATCTAGTAATATTAAAATTTATTAAAACAGCTTGTTAGGAAATATTTCTTTATTATGTTTAAATAGATGTTTTTATATAATCTTTATTTTACAATAAAAATCTAAAGAAGTCATAGCTGAATAAGTTAAGCAACCTATTTTTTCCTTTATTTTTTTCCTTTCATTGTCGAATTAATAAATGGTCCGAGTTCAAACCTAACCCAACCAATTTTTTTTATCAGATAAATTAATTTCAAATAAAAATGATAATAAATGAGATTATATTAAAAATTTATTTATTTTTAAATAAATTTCAATAAAATCTTATTTCCTTGGAAGATATAATAGATAGGTGGTCTAAAAAGTATAAAATAAAATAAAGATTTAAGTAAAATGTATTTAAAAAATTTTTAAGACAAGTTTAAGTCTCATTCCATTTTTTTTTTTTTTTTACATTTAATACATAATTTTTAGATAATTTAATTGGTAAAATTTTAAGATAATTGGATATAAGGTTTATGGATAATAACAATTTTTTTTCCAAAGACCGTAGAGGGAGCAAGGAAAGGTCCAGACATATAGAGTGTCTGGCCATCTATCTCACTAGTGAATTTGCAAAATTAATTTATGAATATCTCTTTTATTCATTAAAGAATATTTATGAAACTATAGAAAACTCTCTTTCAAATAGTCATAAATCTATGGTGAATTTTTTGTTTTGCTAGGACGATTTCAAGGGTGCTTTTATTAGTGTCACTAATGAATTGAGATTTTGGATATCGCGCCTTCAATTTTAAAGAATGTTGGCTTTTCTTTTCGAGTTTTAACTATTAAATAAACATTTTTAGTATTTAATTAATACTTGAATTAATTAGCAATTGAATAATTAAAGAGAAAACATTAATATTTTGGTCAGAAAATGTTTAAATTTAGAATAAAGACGTTTTAGTGCATCTGTTTTAGGGGTGAAGACCTTTGATCTATAACTCAAAAAATATTTGAGTTATAAATAAGGGGATTATTTATTTTTATTCAGGAGAAAATTTTGCATTAAAAAGATATATAACATGTATAGTAAAGTAATTAATTTTATTATAATAGACACCTGAAATTTTGTATGATTTTTATGGATTTATTCAAAAACTATTCGACATATTGAAATTCTGATTATGAATTCTTAATCTGCATGAAATTTTACATGAAATGGATATATAATATATCTAGTAATATTAAAATTTATTAAAACAGCCTGTTGGTAAATATTACTTTATTATTTTTAAATAAACTGTTTTCAATAATCTCTATTTTACTTAGAATATAAACATCAAATGATAGATAATTTGGTTAAACATTCATAATTTGTTAATTTTTTCTCTGGTTGTCGAGTTAATAAAAGATCCGAGTTCAAACCTAATTCCTTCAAGTTTTTTTTTTTTTATTATCATGTTATTCATATTGAATTAAAAATATTAATAAATTATTTAATATTAAAAATAAATTTGTTTTTAATTTAATTCCAATAAAATTTTTTTATTTACATGGTATATATACTAAAGAAGTAGAGTAAAAAAATATAAAATAAAAGATATACATTTAAAATTTTTTTCCAAAGATTGGGCTTCAGCAAACGAGGAGAGATGCGGACATATAGAGTGTCTGGCCTCCTATCTCGAAAGTGCAATTGTAAAATAAATTTGTGAATATCTCTTTTATTTATTAAAGAATCTTTATGAAACTATAGAAAACTCACTTTCAAATAGTCATAAATCTATGGTAAATTTTTTGTTTTGCTAGGACGATTTCAAGGGTGCTTTTATTAGTGTCCCTAATGAATTGACATTTTGGATATCGCGCCTTCAATTTTAAAGAATGTTGGCTTTTCTTTTCGAGTTTTAAATATTAAATACACATTTTTAGTATTTAATTAGTACTTGAATTAATTAGCAATTGAATAATTAAAGAGAAATCATTAATATTTTGGTCAGAAAATGTTTAAAATTAGAATAAAGACGTTTTATTGCATCTGTTTTAGGGGTGAGGAGCTTTGATCTATAACTCAAAAAATATTTGAGTTATAAATAAGGGCATTATTTATTTTTATTCGGGAGAAAATTTTGCATTAAAAAGATATATAACATGTATAGTAAAGTAATTAATTTTATTATAACAGCCCCCTGATATTTTGTATGATTTTTATGGATTTATTCAAAAACTATTCGACATATTGAAATTCTGATTATGAATTCTTAATCTGCTAGAAATTTTACTAGAAATGATATCTCATATATATAATAATATTAACATTTATCAAAAACACTAGTAGAAAATTTTTCAATATGATATATATATATATAGTTTTTTATATATCTTTTATTTAGATATCTTTATTAACAAAATATGGTAGATGAATCGATTCGACTTTCATTACAAGAATTTTTTTTGCTTGTCGAGTTAATAAATGGCCCGAGTTCAAACCTATCCCCCAACAAGTTTTTTTTCTATCATCAAACTAATCATATTCATAATAAAAATCTTAATAAATGAATCTATATTCAAAATGAATTTGTTTTTAATTTTTTTTCCATAAAATTACTTATTTCCTTAGCATATATAATAAATCGATGGTAAAAAAATATGACATAAACAAATAAACACTTTCAATTAACATGTCCTAAACAATATTTTTTTCAGACAAACAAAATAATATAAAAAACTTAATTGGTGTTTTAGTATATTATATATATATAAAATAATACATTATATATAGATAAAATAATGTTTAAATAAAATTAAAAAAAGATTATTTTTAAGTGTATTAAAGAAAAAAATTTTTTATTTATAAAAAATTATAATATTTTAAATTATGATAACCTGCAATTATATCTTTTATGATATCATACTCTTTATTCAAATTATTTTTGAAGGTTTATTAAAAAAATTTTATTTCATATATTATTTATTTTTATTATTTTATCAACTCACATCTTTTTAAATAATATTTTTTAAATCAATCTAATTTCCTATAAAAATTATAAATTTTTCAACAATAAATAATACTAATTTTTTGCGAGTAGTCATCTGACATCACTCTTTTTCTCATAGAAATTACTAACCTAACCTGAACTCAATACTGAATTTTCCAATTTAATTTTCAAGACAAATGTATTAATAACATAATAATAATAATAATAATATATAATATTAATAATGTGTAATTATAAATAATTATGTTTATGTGTAATTATATAATAATTATGTTTAACTTAATAATATGTTAATAAGTGAATAAATTTAGAAAGATAAATTCATTATCTCTTCCAGATTCCCTCCGCCCCCATAACTAAACTGATTGCTTCCTTGCTCCCTTTAATTTCTCTAGTTTTTCTTATATCGCTTTTAAATATCTATTCTTTTTCAAATTACTCTTCAAATATTTCAATTATTTATTTTTATTTTATTGTTTTTTTTATTTTTATTTTTTAGCTTTTACTAAGTGAAAATGATTTGGATGAACTGTCTCCTTGCATTTTTATCAAATTCGAATAGAAAGAATCAATTATTGGCATATATGTTTAATTATAAACTATCTGAAACCTTTTTTGATAATTTCCAAGGCTATTCTTCTCTAATCGCCGATATCAATATAAACATCCAGCATACATCTCTGTTCTTTTGAGACGACTTACGGCTTAAAAACTGATTCAAGGAAATGAAATTCAATAAATACCTAAACATTGAAGGTATCTGATTTTTTCCAAGAAATTTTCTATGAATTTCGACTTTACTTTTTTGTTTTATTTTTTCTCTTTCTCGCTTATTTTATTTGTACTTTGATAATTATATTTATTTTTTATTAGAGGTAGTAAAATCAATGATTTTTAGCGTCTATCTTAATTATTTACCTTAAAGTAGTAACAAAAATTGACAGCTTGTTTTTTTCTCTCAACATTTCGTATGATTTTTACCTTTTGGTTATTTGGATTTTAGGGTAAAGTAAATAATTTCTGAGCAACATTTGCAATTAACATTCCATCTAATAGAAGCAACGAATTTGGTTGAATTTTCTATTATGATTAATTAAACAGAAGATAAAATCTGCACACTTTATATCCCAATATAAGAGAGAAACATCTTTTATATTGATGTTAAGTGAGAACTTTTCAAATAAAAAAGATATAATCAATTATATAACTATTGAAATATTAATTTTATATTGTAAAAACTCAAAATAATGTAAAATAAAAAGTAATTTTATTTAAATATAATTCCTCTTTATTTTAAGAGCGCATAAGTGTAACTAGAGAGAGGTCAGGTGAACTAGTAAATCTTATTGAAATTACTTCCAGTATTCTTACTTAAACATCACAGTCTAGTTTGGAAAATGAGGTCTAGTTTTTCGCTAAAAATTTTTTTTATTATTATAATCATTGATACCTTTGAGAGAAAAAGTTCAAGATTATTATGATTAAAATAAATATGAAATATTTCTAAAGAAATAATTTAATTTTTTATTTTGAAAATAATTTTTCTTCCCTCCTTTTAATTCTAAAGATCTTTTAAATTTCTATGGAATTTTTTTTAACACATTAAAAAACTTTCTTTACTTTGAAAGAACGAGTCTTTAAGGATCGAAATTCTGGATACTAGATCACGTAAATGAACGATCCCAAGTTCAATTTTCTCAAGGATTTTTGCAGTTACCAACATTAATTTAATTTATATGCTATTATATTATTTATATATATATATATATATATTTCAATACAAATTTCCTCACTTTCAAAATTTTATTTAAATTTTAACATAAAAAATATTCTTTTTTAAATTTATAATTATCTTTTATGACGTCATTTTTAACCGTTATATTACAAGCCCTCATACACTTTTTTTTTCAATCTTCAACTTTATTCTTTTTTAACTTGCTTTGTCTGTCTGTCTGTCTGGACTACATATAGGCATATTACAAATCCTTCCTAATAAGCTTGAGAATGATATGCTAAGTTCTGATGATAACACATTATATTAAAACGAGGCAAAAATTGATCATTTACAGGGGTATTTCCTTTGAAGTTCAAACCTGAAAATCTTTTTAACTATTAACTTTAGCGAAAAAATGCTTATATACAAAATTGTTCTATTCATTATTTTAAACAATTTTTATTTTAAAATAAAATTTTGTATATCTTACAAAGTCTATTAAAAAAAAATAAAAATAAGGATTTTAATAATTGCTCCTTTAGTGGCCAAATTGAACTGAAAAATTTTATTTCAAGTTGAAAAAAAATAAATAAGATTAAAAGTTTTTAATCATTTTAAGTTAATTTTATTCATTCATCCAAGTAAGTAATTTTTATATTTTTCAATGCAGGGTTAAAGGTGATAATACCTCTGATGAAGAACAATATTTCTTTGAGCAAATCTTATAAAAGGTCCATTTTCATTTTATTTAATTGAAATGTATGATATTTCTGTTTTTAATTTTTATTTTATATTTATATAAAGATATCGATGTCTTTTAAAGAAGAGGCAAAATGAAATATTTTATTATTTAATAAAATTTCATAAAATCCGACCACCATTTTAAGAGATTATCATGAGAAAATTAATTAATGACTTTTCCATAAAATCCATTTTATTATTATTAATTTTTCCTTAGAGAGTGATTTCAGCAGGATAAAATGCCCCACACTGCGGGTCTCCACGACTATAACTGTAAATGTTTAAAGATGTTAGAAATAATCACCTCAATTTCAAGTAGCTTCTCGTTTCTTTAACTTTTCAATTGTAATTATAGGAAGTGTTCTTGTTTTTATAAGTATAGATCAGTTTCATTAAATAACTGAACTAACCCTCGTATCAAAATAAAAATATTTTTTACTCTGAACACACTCTGACAGTACAAGGGTTGTTACTGAAGAAGATATCATTTTGTAGAAATACAAATTTAAAAAGAAATTAGACTTAGGTTTAAGCCTTTTTCTCCTCCATATTAGATGCTATATAGGAGATGGACATAATGTCTCAATAAACGCCCATTAACTGGATTTTGAAATAACTCTAGAGAAATTGATAAATAAGGGGGGTGAGTCACAAATCAGATGAACATCAAACCTTTCGTCCAAATCCTGCATAGTCTCATTAAAATTTGTCTTGTCTGTTTCATGTTTACATATAATCTTTGAGATACCAGGAGATAATCATGCCAATTTAATGCACTTCTGGAAGCAGACTTTTACCCTCTACAAGACATCGGAGATTCGCCATTCATCTGTCCTAATGAAATTCTTTCTCTCTCAAAATTTACATTCTTTAAAAAATCAGAAATAGAGAGATTATCTCCGTTAATGGTACCCTTCTACTCAAGATGACATCTAATATAACTAAGAGTCTCCCTAGTATCTAGACGTTTTCAACATTTATTGTAAAAAGGTATTTATTTCTTTTTCCTTTGAAACACATATCTCCCTATCATACTTTCTCTCTGTATACCGAAAATATGCTTAAACGATTTATAAATATTTGATAGAACATTATTATTGTCATTTTGGCTCTTTTTTTAATTACGATAATTTAAAGCAGTAAGGATGCTGGAATGCAATTATCATATTTTTATGATTTTTTTTTTTTGATAGCTTAATCAAAAGCTTAATTTCAAAGGGATGATCCACTTATTGAGATATTCCCGATCCGACACTTCTAGGCTCCACAATAAATAAACTACTATTTCAAAGTAATAATTACTTTACATGATGAATGTTGACATGTTGATGATGACTTGATGAATCAAAACAAATTTGAAATATAAGAGTTTCATTTAAATAGTAAAGGTACATCAATTTAAGAAACGGAAATGGTATTTCATTTGAACTCTAACCGGAAATTAAAATTTCTCAAAAATTATCTTAAGTAAATAATATACAAAATTGTTCTTTTGTTTGAAAAATGTTTAATATCTTTTACTCTTTATGAGATATAGAAGGTATTAACATTTGGTATAGTTTGAATGTTCTGGTTAACTCATAAAGCACTGTACTGATTTTGATGAGATTTTTTCTATGGGTAGGGAATTTTGCATTTATTATATATTGTATATATTTATGAAGTTATATTATTGTTATTATTTTCTATATTAATGTATTGTATATTAATACATTTTTTTGAGTAATATTTTAGTAATGAAGGACTAATTTCCTATTTATACTAAAATTTTTACACATTTTAAATTGGATCTGATAGGGAAAATAAACTTTAGCCAAACACTATTGTTTCAACTTGGTAACTAACCAATGGGATTTTGAGCCCAACACATTTAATTATGGTAGCTTTTGAGTATGCACACTCCAAATCCGAGCTCTGATTTTAGGAGCGCCCTTTTATTTATGCCTGTGTCGGAAATTGTCAATAGTATTTAAATAATATATTTATTTATATATTTTTAATTAATTAAATAACTTATTTATTTATTTAACAAGTTCAATCTTGAAAGAAATTTAATCCTAATAGTGGCACACCAAGGCATTGCCGTTCTGCCTGCTCCAGGTCTTCCTGGCACGACCGAATCATTGACGAATATCTGCGAGAAAGAGGAATGCGGAGGTCAAAAAAATTTATATATTATAAATAATTTATAAATTCAAGTGAATTGCATATGAAGTCAATGTAATTAGAACCATTATATTAATGTGTAGAATTAATTTCTACTAGAAAAATATATCTATACCCCAGGGATGTATTAGGGGATTGCTCATTGGATCCAGTCCCCTTTCCCCCTAAATGGTCAACTATTATGAGAGATTTCATACGAAAAATTGACCCCCTCCCCACGCCCAAAATGACCAAATTTTTTATTGATCCCCTTCCAAAATTTTTCTGGATACGTGCCTGCTCTACGTCTTCGATATTTTTACTTAATTTTTAGTACCAAAACTCGTATTAATTCATATTATGAAAGATCACTATATTTTTTTCTAGAATATAACAATAACAATTTTTCTGATTTTTTTCTAATGTACCAAGGTGTTATTTTAAATGGATGATTAAGATTTTCTTGCAAAGATTAACTTTCTAGTTCAAATTAGAGAAAGAAATACGAGACAAGAGAGATAGTAAATCAGCTTTAAATTACACATTTTACATTTAATTTAATATGGAACAGATTATCGGGCTAAAGAATAACCAACATTTAAAGTTAACTGTTCATCAACAGGATTAATTCAAAATTTAAATGTTAATACATTGTAATGTTATTTTAAACATCCTGGGAATTGTGTCCTAATCGTTACCGGCGACCTTAGTGAAATTTCTCATCGCTCTAGCTGTTAAAATTGAGCATGTTCTCTTATTCACTCTTTCAATTTCTTCAAACAAAGTTCATACGGATAAATTTCAAGTCTTGACCATGGCCGACATACAAGTGCGATGAGCCATAGCTCAAAGCAAAACCGTTTTTGATAGTCGAATGAGCAATTTATTTAACTTTTCAAGTTCCGTGTTTTGTTTAATAAAGAAAATATTTGATTGCAGAAGTAAACAATAATGCAGTAAATTTGACGCCAACCTTTCAAAGGGCACTGTCTTGTGCTATCAGATTCTAATTGATGTATTCTTCTCCTTTAAAGTAAAGTCGCGCCCGAATGGAAAGGGAATCCCTAAAATTAACCTACGTATTATTTCATATGATGCGCTCAAACGTAAATATCACATGATCGTTCAATTACGCCACTGGTAATTTCTAGATTCATCTCAGCAGATTATGAGCCGAAAAAATTATTCAAATATATATAATTAAAATTTCTTTTATTCATAAAAATGATGGTGTGGTAATTGGGCTGATATTAACTTGATAGTAAGTTTTGGGGTTTCAAAACCGTTCACTCAAAATTGGTAGCTCTGCTATTTTTGGATAGGGTGTGATAACCAAGATTTATTCTTGAGATAGGAGAGTGGAAATTTTTTGTCTGAGATTACATTTTTTTTGCAACTATTTCATCTTATTTCCTTCTTTTCTTTCAATAGATCTTTTTGGAATGAGATGAACACAGCTTTAAAATCTCAGAGTTTTTAAAGACCATTGCCATAACGAATGAAATATAAGACCCTCTACACACCTTACTGAATCCTGGCTCCAAATTGACATGAGCTCTAAATTACTGTGACTCAAGTAAGTGTGTAGTAAACACATCAGCTTTTTGTATGTTTGCTGTGAGCGCACTGCTTCATTGGGGCTACAAAGTGGAGTAACATAACACAGTTGTTATGGGGCTTCATTGAAGTAGCTCAACAGCTTGTTTATTTGGTATATGTGCACTCTCCACTTTGTGGCGCCAATGGAGCAGTGCACTCACAGCAAACATACAAAAAACTATACTACTTGAACCATAGTGTTTCAGAACCATTTAGACGCGGGATTCAGTAACGATCGTATTACACTGGGCTGAAAATTGTCAGTAAATTTTCATCTCAAAAAAAAATTTGGATAAAATGATTTATTTTCTCATGGTATTTTAGTTTTCAATCATAATATATTAAATCAGAATCGTCTTAGCGATTCTGGTATTTTTTTTAACCGACTCATTCAAAAGCTGTTCTCCCTTTAGAATTTTCTTCTTGTTGCCGTCGTCCTACACCCTCTCCTTATTCAGTATAGGGGTACTCCCCGAAGCCAACAAAATATAAGATCCTGGCTCGAACCCATTTGAAGCCATTTAGGGTTAATCAACTAAATCACCTCTCAACGATATATTGGTTGGTACTTTACACTCTCATAAGGCATCATTAGATCATTAGAGCCACCCTTGAACTCTAGAATTCTGATGAATCATTGTTTTGGTAATCTAACAAATTTTTCCTTTATAGTGTCTAGAAAATTGAATTATGATTTATAAGAGTATGACCAAGTTGGTTTTAGAATTAGTTTCAATTTGGTATTTATTTTTTAACGGAACTACACCCTTGAAAGCCCCTCTCTCTTCTGGGTGTATTGTTTGAATTTAGGTGCAAGCATTTAAATAAAATGCCAGGAATGTTCTCAAGCGAGTGAATTTCCTGCTGAACTAATACTTGAACGGAAGGTGAAAGATGTTAATTATCGATGAAGAGAAGAATCACAAGAAGAAGGGGCAAAAGAAGACATCGAGAAGAGAAGAGACCCGGAGGAAGAGCAGGCCCGGCGGCTGCAGAAGTGGTGCAGAAGCGTTTCCGGCCCCCCGGTCACGGTAACTGCTGCCCAGCCTACGGAACCGGCCTGGCGGAACGCCGGTCAACAGCACCGGGCCTCGCACTTACCACTCTTAGGGTTACCACCTGAAAAGCCCTTCTAACAAGGGGCAAAACACACCATAACACTCGGAGTTATAGTAAATAATATAATTTCTCTCCTTTATCTTTTAATATTTTCTTGTGATTTTATAAAAATCCTTTCTCTTTAAATATATATCATAAATATTATTCATGAAAAATTTTCATAAATTTTTCACTAGGAAATATATGATTTCAGCAATAAATAAGAATTTGTATGCATAATTTACCCACATCGAACAAAATTGTATTCTTTCATTATCTTTCATTAATCATTCAGGATTCTTGTTTGAGGAAGACATAAAATTTGTTTTTATTTGGTCTATAGCGGTGTCACATTATTTCCAATTAGGTCCGATACAAAAATTTGCTCGGACCCTGTTAGATTAGAAAACAAGGCCCTTTTGGATTTTACGGGGTCAAGTCAATTGTCTTTTATGTCTCTCCTATAATCAATCACAGGTCTAAAGATTTAGTTTTTCTTTTTTTGCAAATGTTTCTTATTATAAACTGTCATTTATTTTATTTGATTATTTTGTAATTTCGTATTGTTTTTACCATTTTTTTAGAGCTGCCTCCCTCGGTCCCCAATTTAATTTAATTAATTCCCTCAGTCAAAATTAACTTGTATATTTATGTCTAAAATTAAGTATTATGGTCTAACTTGGTAATAATACGTATAATCTCTGTAATCCAACATTTCGCTAATTCGACATTCTTAGAACCGCCACACTAGCCTTTGTCAAAACTTGTCTAAATACAAAAGAGAAAGGACTATCATTTGTTATTTGTTCATTGCGAAGGCGTTATAGTCGGATTCTTAAGCTTACATATTAGTGTACTATTAACTATAAAATTGTTTTTACTGTATTAGTAAATATTAAATGTCTTTAATAAGTTGTTTTATTAATAAACTGAGCGTATTCTTTGTGTAATTGCATTTTAACTTCCCTATAACCCCCAAGAGTTGAATATAGGAAAGACTGGTAATCATGGTTCGTCATATACTTTGATAGAGTAAAGTAGTAAAACTATCCCCGCCACTTTTTCTTTTAACTATTCTCCTCTGTTTTGCTCTTGGATTGTTCATTTGAAATGGAATCTTTATTTTGACGTAAATACTATTTTAAATACTAGGTGCCTCGGGACAAAAAGTTGAATATAACGAAGTTTAATAGCTGAAAAACTGATATTCGGACATTCTTTTATATTAGGAATACGATGTGTAAACGCCCCTTTACTCGAGCGTTCAATTTAGAGTAGACTCTCTACTTTGAACGAGTCAGTCGATTTAAAATGATCTTGTCATATATAAAATTCCATTGCGTTATAAATACCAAAAAATAGAGCGCGATGAGGAAACGGAAACGGGAAAATTTTATTGAGATATTTTCAAAAATGAATATTAATTAATATTAATATTTTTCTCTCTCTCTCCTCCACCCCTCCCCCACTCTTGAACACACAAATCCTAACAATGAATTGTATATATTTTAATTTGAAAAATGTATCATTTTTTTATTGTTGAAGTTTGTTAATAAGTTAATTGTCAAAAAAAAAAAAAAGTTTTCTAACAATTTATTATTCATCTTGAAGCATTCAATGTTGAGTATGAAAATGTGCAAGCCTCCAGAAGAATAAACCGTCGACGTTAACGATCTCATTTCCGGCTAAAAACCTGAAACTTGATCCAAGCACCCAAGGTGCGTGACTTGCTTTATTTTCATTCCTTCTTTTTCATCTTATTGTCTACCTGTATTAATTCCAATATATGCCTATATAAACGCACATCCAGTACAAAAAAAAAAATTATTATATTGTAATAAGTTATACGTTATATTAAAGTTTTAAAAAAGAGAGATGAAATAAATAACTCATTTCCCGTATAGTTACAGACGTGGGAATTTTTTTGTTCTCTCGAAAATAAAGTTTATATTTTTCAATTTTAGTATTGTTTATTTTTATATAAAATAAATATATATTAGGAATGCATAAAATGTAAATATCAATTAACTCGTCAATTTTAAAATACTTACTTTTTTATTTTTACAAAATAAAAAATCTGGTGTGACAAGTACATCACATAACTTATCTTACCTCTCGTATCTTTCAGTGGTTTATAATAAAATCACTAAATACTTTAAAAAATACTAGAGTAAAATGAACCCCACACAGGAATAAGATAACTATTTGTACAATTAAAAATCATCTAATTGATGATAGATATATGAATTTTAATCACAATCGTTTTTAAGAAAATCGCATAAACATCAAAGCGCACCTCGTTAAAGTAATACTTCCGGTTGGACGATTTTATTAAAACCTAACTATTGTATATCTATTAGGTACTTAGCTTAAATATCAAATTTGATCCTCGAATGTTAGCAGACGCATACAATTTTGTGCATTTATAAAAATTTCTATTTTTTTCATCATTTCTATTAACACATATAAATATTTTCGAAATTAAGGATAACCCACTCACTATTTACTGGGTTCCGTTCACTTATTGGTTTCAAAATAAATTATTTAAATACATAATTTATATAAAATTTCAAAATATCATAAATTAATTTAGTATTGAGAAACAGATGGTGTTTTCTTTCCCTGTATTATTGTAGCATAAAAATTTATGGTTGGAGGGTTACAGACGGCAGAGCCATTTCCGTTTCTACTCATGGACAAAAAAATTTAAGAATCAGAAAGATAATTTTTTTTTTTTTCATTTTAATAACAAAAATACTAATTCTTTTTTCTAAATTTTGGCAACATTACAAAATTTAATTTAACTTCTCAAAAGGATTTTTGCTGGACATGAATTTTTTGACATAAGAAATAATTCTCAAAGATACATCTTTTGAGTACGTGGCAACTATGAGTTACCGGAACTGAATTCTTAACCCCTAGCGCCAATCTTTCCCTCCCTTCATCACATAGGATCCACCGAAGTATGATACCAATAAAGTTACTTTTTATTCTAACCAGAGCTGCGGTACTCAGTACTAAAAGTACCAAAAAATCGTATTCATTACTTTCCTATCACATAAGATTGAAGAAGATCACGAATTTAATAATTAATTAATTGCGAATACTTATACTGATTATAATTTCATTGAAATAAAAATTATTTTCTCGATAGTGAAAGGTTTCATTGGTCAAAGTGAAATGAATTTTTGACAAACATTTCGCTTTCAATAGATATCATTTCAATCGGCTGGAGTGTTCATATTTCGCTTGTTGGTATTAACAAATATGAGATGGATATTGTAGTATTGCATGCTCTGGTTGCGTTGGTGCTGCGGGTTCTTCCGGCTAGCGGCTCCAGAATGCCCTAGACCCTCCGGCGGCCCGATCGCCCTGCTGCCCTCTTTCCAGCACCTTGCTCCTCACACACGACCAACAGCAATTCGCCATTCCTTAGGAAATGCGAGCCTTTTGATGATCTAACAACCCAATCTTCAAGTGTGATCAAATCGCTTCGCATAACAAATTTACATTTTTTAAATTCCTTTGTTAAAAAATTACCTTAGCGAAAAGACCATTTTAAATGAATCTTAATTATCTTGAGAAAAAGATTATAAAACTAATGCAAAAAATCCTCTCTAGTTTCGCTTGATATTGGTTCCTCCTGTACTGTAGTTATCTCAAAATTTTTTGACTTTTATTTTCGAGGCTTCCTATTCGGACCCTCTTGTATGTACATGTTTTCCCTGCCTCTCGCCAATTTTTTTTTTCAAATTTAGTATACATAAAAGTAATAATTATTAAGAGTAGTCTAAAGGCATTATATTTTAAATCGGAAATAATAACTTCTATAGGAAAAAAATTAATGAGATTCAAAATTTATTAAGAAATTTCACTCGTGTTTTATTTTCACATATCATCAATTTTTTTTTTTATTAATATATACATATTATGGTTTTTATTTAATAATTCGCATCCACTAAAAAAAAATTTTCACACATTGGATTTTGTTACTAAAAAACCAATATCTAAAAATTTTTTTCTTTATGTTAATTATTTTCATTATTTTAAATAAATAATTAATATATCGTCCGACGAATAAAAAAAAAAAAAGGAATATTTAATAAGTGAAACGATTTTTGGAAAGTAAAAAAATTTTATTCATATTTTTTCAAGCTTCCTTGAATTGTATAGACTACAATGAAAACAATTGGAGTAAACTAGAAAAAAAATAGAATAAATTTAAAATAAAATTGACTAGTCCTGGAAATTTGCTAATTAAAAGATGTAGAGCGGTAGAAGCAAATGCCAACTCGCTATATTAACTGGGAGTACCCAAATCAAATATATTTTTTTTACTGTCTCTACTATACTTCTCAAAATTAAGGACAAACGATATTTTTTCGCCTTAAAAGAGGACATAAAAATAATTTTATAATTGATAAAATTTTTTCATATACATTTCTTAATTATCTCTTAATATTAAGCAATAAATAAAGTGGTACTTCGGAATACGACTTTAATCCGTTCCTGATGTTTGGACTTATACCGAATAGGACACCTTTCCCATAAGAAGTAATGTAAAAATGATAAATCAACAATCAATACATCAACTCCAAATATAATTGATTATTAATTTAATTTTTTATCTGAGATAATTATTTAAAAATGACGTAAAATTCACACAAAAATTTATGTAGAATACCGAACAAAATTTGTCACGTCCAAACAGGACATATTCCAAAGCAGACGTATACTGAGGTACCACTGTACAATATATCTGTCTAATTTATTTTGAGACTCTGTGCGTATATGAAATATTCAGATTTGTACTGGTATATTTTTTAAAGAGTTTTTTAAAGTATCCAGTACTATTTATTTACCAACCAGTACTTATACTTTTTGGTACTGTAAATTCCAGTATTATTACATCATATTTAAAAATAGATTTTTTTAAATTTCAATTTCAATTTTCAGTCCATTTTGACTTTAAAATCAGAAGTGAAGACTTCCGGGGGTCGTTCAACACTCGAGTTCCTCGGGGCCACCCATTCGAGTTTCAGCCTTGCTTAACAACAGAGATCTTGGTGGCTGTTCCCCTTCTCCTAGGCAAATGCCACCGGTTTTATAAATACTTCATATAAAAACTGGGTGTACTTGGAAGTAGTGAATACCAACTTCCTTTTAGGAGAGAGAATCGTAGCTCTCTTGATTACCATACTAACTTTTTTTTATAAATTCTATTTCCCTCTGTAAGCACTTCCAACGGTTGAGCAAATGTCCCTTATTGCAGGCGCATTACATTAGTTATTTTTTTCCAAATGAAACCAATTTATCTGCAGATCTAAAGTAACCTAAATATAAAATTTAACAAATTTAATTTAATTGAGCGTTTACAATTGATGATTACGATGTTCAATAAATTCTTTTTATATTTATCTCGTCATAGTTTAAAAATTTTTTTCAAAGTGATTTCTTAAGTAAAAGTGGGAAAAGTGGTGATCTTCTTGTTTACTAATTTTCTCTTTTTAATAGTTAGATCAAGCAGAGAAATATAAAAATAAAAAATAAACGTGACCAATTGCTAAAGATCTAATTCTAAAATGAAATTGTTCCCGCGACGATAAAAATTATTTGGACATGACTCAACTCAAATAAGAGATTCGATTCTCCTCTTTAGAAAATCATGAACCAACTCGTTATGAAAACTTTCATTGCAAATCAAAGATTTTAAGAAATGAAATGGATAGGGGAGACTGGATATCGGTTGAGTGGGTATCAAACGGTGGCTGGCGGTGCTTGGCACCAACAAACGTCAAAATCTCATTATTGTTATTTCTTAGGAGATTAAAAGTAAAAACAAACTTCCTCCTGTTTTTCGACATTTATCCAATTTGCCATAATCGAAATAATAGACTAGAACTCAGAGGCGGAATTTGATGGTCTTTCCCCACAAACAATGTAAAATATTATTAAGAAACCAAACATGCTCAGTCAAAACAATCATCTCGCACTCATTTATCTTAAACGATATATTGACTTATACTCCCTTGAGGCATTGTTTTAAAAACCAACAAAACAAGAAGCTTCAATATATTAAATTTTTGTAAACAAAAGTTGACGAATAAAATAATTTTCTATTAGAATATTGTTTCACTAAAGATGAGATATTGTTATATACTTCAAATAATTCATTGATTGTCAACACAAGTTGATGTTGTTCGACACTTTCTTAGTGAATTTCAAAGAAGACTCACCGAGTACTGTCAATGTTCAATTTAGTGAAGGTTATTTTTATGAACAATAATTCTTTATACCATTTATTCATAATTATGATGATATTAATGAGATAAATCTTTATATACTATTTTCATTTAAAATTAATTTTTTATATGGAAAGCGAAAAACCCTTAGAAACTTTCACGCTCTAATTATTTTCCTTTAAAAATTAAATTTGAATGTAAATTTATATATTTCCTTTGCAAAGATATCTAGGACAGGTTAATCTTTAGATTCCAAGGGCTTCTACTAGTATATTATTTAATATCTCTATAATATTTTGAGTGGCCAACTACTATAGAACATAAGAAATTTCTATTTTAAGAATGGAGATAATATTAATGTTAATTGTTAATTATGACCCCATATATAAATAGCTATATTAAAAATATATATTCCCAAACTAAGATTTATTGAATTTTTTTTCATATATTCTTTATATAACAAAATAGTGAAGTACTCCAGTAACGTAGCCCATTTTCAATTATAATTTTTTTTTTTTTTTTAATTTTCTTTGTTTTATTTTTTATTTATAAACATCCCTTTGAGGAATTTTTAATTTTTTTCTTCGATATTTCAATTTTCTATTTGTTTTCTGAATTTAAATTTTGATTTTAGTATAGCATCACACACATAGTTATGCTTAATTGTTATTATATACATTGATATTATTATTATTAGCATAATTTCGTCGATTACTAGTGATCACTTGAAAAAGTATTTAAATATTTCCAATATAATACTAAGCATTTCAATTTATTTAAAAAAATACTGGTAGTACTGCAAATAAAAAAAATTCATTTAATGATGGATACTGGGCACACCCACTACTTGTATATGATATATAAAATTCTCATATTTAATAACATATATGAAATGTATTATTTAAAATTAATGGATTCTATTTTATTTTTTCAAGATGTGAAAAGTTCATTTGTCAAGTTATGACATTTCAAATAATACCATCGAGAAATCGTACGAAATCATGACCCGTGACTTTTTTTTATGGCCCTCTGCTTAGACTATAGTGTATAACCAGTCTCTCTTGCCTTGTTAAAACTTAGTTACTATGTGCTAAATATCGAAAAATTTTAACATCTAATTTCTATCTGAATAATAATAATCGAATTTTTTCAGAGATCAAATTGAAAAAATTTAATAGAAAATAAATATCTTGGTTAAGTAAGTTTAAAAAAAAAAGTCAAGAATGGCACTGTACTTTCCTATTCGATACCTGGTAATAAGGTAACATAAACTTTTGACAACAATCAACAAACTTCATTGGAAGTTCAAATTTAAAATATCAAAATATAAACTTTAGCTAAATAATACACATATACAAAATTGTTTTGATCGCCATTTTTGAGCAAGTCTTTTGTTGGAAAAAAATATGTATATCATTTCCCTTTTAGGATCTTCTAATTAGAAGATCTCTAATTAATAATCAAAATGATGAATTTAACAATTTTGTATATCTGCATTATTTGTCTAAAGTTAATAGTTAAGAAGATATTTTGATTTTTCATTCAAATTAAGTACCACTTCATTTGGATTGATTGTTGCCAAAACTTAATATTGACTTTGATTAAAAGCTTATAGAGAAAATTTTTTTTCAACTAAGAGCCGTTTGGTTTGAATCGTGTCTACAAACTAACACAAACACAGACGAGATTGTCTAAATCACATTTTTGAACTCAGGGAACCTTTGAAATCCCAAATTCGAAAAATATCATTACTAAACTTCTCCCCATACAGACTTTTGGGTGTTAAAGGAAAGTAAAAAATTTAATTAGAAATTACATCCTATACTTTGTTTTTTTTTTTCGCCAGAATCAATTTAAATATTTGGTATTTATAATGTATTTATTGCTGTGAGATGACCTCGTTGAGATACGAAGCCGGGGTTACTGGTTATGAATGAAACTCTATTATTAAATATAGATAAAAGATCATCGTCCTCTTACTAATATAAAATTTTCGAAGGATTTTTTTGGAAAAAATCCAGTATAATTTCTTAATGTATCTAGTGCTTTGCCCTTCCCCTCTCGATTTATTAATTAAATCATAATTAGCTAGATTTTGTTTTATTTAATCAAAGCTGACGTTCTGGCCATATTCACCGTTGCAAAATATTAATTTTGTCATTAGAGATAAAATGGTTAGTATTTTGTGAAATTCATTATTTTTTATTGAAAATTTTTTCTTTTCTATAAATTTTATAATTTTTTTAAAAAGTTTTTTGCTTTTCCTTACGTCTAAATTTGAACCTATGAACCTATGAAATTTATAGTATAAGGCAAATTGTGCAACAACAAAAATTTTCGATTTTGAGAATATTAATGGAAACATACCTCTTCTGAGTCAAAAAAGACACTTATTGGAAAATACTCTTTGTATTTGTGTGAACAAAATATCACAAAAAAACTATCTACTAAACGTTGATTTGATATTTAAGATATTAAAATATGAAATGAATAATAGTGGAAATATGTAGTATTTTATATCAGAATTTTTTGAGTTTTTTTTTTTAATTTTCTTAAAAACGGCTCCAACTATTTCGGTCAAAATTTATATATCTATTAAGATATACTAATCGTTTCCTCTTTCAGATGCACTTATTTAAAGTCCTTAGTCAAATATATGATTAACACAATATCCTTCCTTCTTGGTGTTCTAATACCCAGTCTATTTTAAGTATTCCATGATGAAACATAGGCATTTTTATAATAAAATTTTTTAATCATATAATTCTCTCGATTCCTATTAATTTTCATTTAATAGAAATTATAATTCGCTTATATGATTGATTAATCTAATCTGACAAGTATTTCAAATATATGTGGAAGAAACTTGATACTTAGTTTTATAAGTAAAAAAATATATTTGATTTTGGGTATTCTCAGTACTTTTATAAAGTATTCGAAACAGCTCTGTATACAGTTAAAAAAAAAACTAGAATATATGAAAGAATTTTTACTTTGAGAAATATTTGATAGATCCGGCCAAAAAATATTTTCCGGGTCATCATTATCTATCCATCAAGTAAAAAAAATGAAGTGTATTGATTAAAGTTAGATGGTTATTTAAAAGAATTTGAGTGGAAAATCTTTAAAATTCCACTTTTCTTTTTTTTTTATAACTGTGAAAGTTATTATATACTGGTGTACAGAGGTGAGAAAATGGTCAAGGACTGATTTTCCTCCCCCAATCCTAAAGGCCAGAAACTGAGGGAGCGTTCTTGTAAAGCAGGAATGCACAGACCTTGCGGGTCGCAAAAGGCCATTTGTCGATTCACTGACGACCCGCGCAACAAACTTTTTTTGTCATGAATATTAACAAATCGAAAAATAGAAACCGCTTGATTGATAAAATTTTAGAATCAATTTTGCTGTTGGTTTACTACAAAAATCGAACCAAATATCAAAACATTTATTAAATCAATGCAATCGCATACATCAAATTAAATTCACTTACTTTTTATTATCTTTTTTATGTAACAATTATGATAGGTATAAATAAATTAAACAATATATGTTAGATAACTTTCAAGTTTTTTTTTTTGACGGCCTTTCAATGGATCTATGTGGCCCATGGTTTTAACAAGTCTGTGCATCCCTGTTGTAAAGGCTTAATAGATGTATCTGTCCCCAGCCATTGTTATGGAGTGTCGATAAGCTTTTTAGTCAAGTATTATATATTATTTATTCTTAAATTTTAAATTAAAAATTCCCTAGCCTAGTTTCTTAGATAAAAATAGGATAAGATTAATTACTCTAAGAAAAAAGAAAGTGTAACTGTGTTTATATATTTTTAGGAACAAACAAAATTTCTCCCCCCAAACAGTCCATCTTATGTTGAATGAATTTTTCATTTGATCTTTTATGTATAGTCTTAGTTTTGGTGATTCGAGCGATTGTCCTGTCAGTCTTTAATCCAGCCCTGCATATGCTGCCGCCAAATGAAAATAAAATAAATTATTTTCTAAGGAATTCTATTTAAAATTTATTTAGTAAAATATCAAATTAATAAATAACTAGTCTCTTAATATTTTCTTACTAAAATTTAAAGAAATAAAAAAAAATTTTGTATATATTTTTTTATATAATAGTGACAAAGATTACTTAGTGGCGTACCGGGCGGGCCTTTTTCACCAAAACCAAGGAAATTACAAAAAAAAAAAAAAAATAAAGAGAAAACAGTAAAATGAAATTTAAACAAAATTTTTACTACCTACTCCGGGTGACTCACTCTCCTCCCTCAAAAAAATTCTGGCATATTACCAAAAAATATTTTACCAGAAAATAGATCTTATTTTATAGACTTAATTATTCTATATTTTCTTGCTCCTAGATGACCTAGTTTTAAATGAGAAGAAATTAAGTTTATCAAGTGGAAAAGTTTTATTTTTATTATTTTTTTATGAATAGATCTATAGTCAAAGCTGATTTATGATATGAGAGAGCCATTCTTACTTATCCTTTCTTTTTTAAAACTAAAATTTTTCTCCAATCTTTTCATTTGCTTAATTTTTTCCCAATCTGCCCTAATTTTTTCCTTTAAGTCTCTCTTTGTACCGGTCTATATATTTTTTTTTAAACTCAAAAGCGTCTTAGAACACTTAAATCCGATCCTCACAGAATCAAATTTACAATCTAGTATGAAAGGGTCTAATTTGAATACTTTGTCTTGTAAAAAGAAAAAATAGTTTTGTGAAATTTTATAAAAACCCCATATATAAATAGCTCTACTAATAATATATTCCCAAACTAAGATTTACTGATTTTTTTTTCATATATTCTCTATATAACAAAATAGTGAAGTACTCCAGTAACGTAGCCCATTTTCAATTACAATTTTTTTTTTTAATTTTCTTTACTTTAATTTTTATTTATAATTTTTGTAATTTTCTTTGATTTTTGGTGACCCAATACTCCTGATACTGTCCCTCCCTCTGAAATGTCAATATATATATATTTTGGAAGGTTTCCGCGGTTGGATTTATGTTTTGAATGTTTTCAACGCGGACCAACCCTGAAAACATTATTCCATATATATATAAACCAAACCAAAATAAAATAAAAAAATATATAAATTAAGAAATGGGAATAGATATTTATCTTCAATTGTAAAAATTGTAAGTTTACTTTGACACAGTTCTTATGAGTAAAATCTAATTAAAATTCCAGTATTCACAATTGAAGAAAAAATTTTGTGGAGTTTTATAAAAATCCAATATAGTATTAATATATACCAAAACTAAAATTTCCTAATTTTTTGAAATATATTTCCCCCTCTCTCTCCTTCCCTTATATCCTTCGACGTGCGCACCTGTAATAGGCAATAATTTAGTGGCAGTGCTATTCATAAATGGCCTGGGGTGAGATTTTTCCGTGAATATACACAGTTTTTGGAGAATTACTTATAAACATTAATTAAAAATTTGCATACTGATTTCACTTTATGCTATTTTTGATTTTGTGTAGATTGTTGAATCACGCGAACAAAGCGGTTGTCCAAAACCTAATCCTATAGTTAATCCCTTTTTAGATTGTCATTTTATACAATTTCCAAAAAACAAATTTTTCTTTTAATGATATATAAACATTTTTTTTTATTTGTGTATTTTTTAAACGGATTTAGCAGGCAAATTCGTGGAAACTCACCAGGGAGATCATGACGAGGGTGTGAGCTGCGGTACGTTCCGGTTGCTTGAGAACATAGGAATTGTGAGAACAGCTGCGTTCACCTGGCCTGGTTGCCATGGACTGGCAGGCTAGAGCTCTGGGTCCCCCTCAGGTATAGGAGAGGCTGCCCCCCCCCCTCCCCCACCATGTGCTCAATATGCTCTCAATCCTGGAAATTAGGGGGGGGGGACTACTCCCTTTTACAAACAAGTCTACAAAATAAATAAAAAAATTTTTAAATAAGATACTTAGACGGAATATGTTTTCAAAACATTTTGATTATTATTGGGTCATCTGGAAACTTATTTTGTCTGTATATCGAGGACAAAAAAAAGGGACTGTCAGAAAAAAAATTATTACGTTCCCATTAATTTGTTAAAAAATAAACCAATCATTTTCAAATTAATAAATTGAAATTCTCTCACTCCATCTTCAAATTTTATTATATACGTCAATAAGATAATTGGACTTTACCAATGCGTTCTGTCTAAATACGACCTACGGATAATACTATCCGTCTCAAAAGAAAATGGACAAACGCTCTCTTTTGCTTTATATTAATGAATAATTAGAAGTGGTACATGAAAATCATATAATTTCATAATGTTTTGATAATTATGAAATTTACTATTTGTGGATTCTATGTACCTCGTCTAATAACCATTAAGATCAAATGATCTTTGTCCATTTTCTTTTGAGATAGATAGTACTTTACCAAATATTCTCTCAAAGAAATATTTATAAATATTAACAAAACTCAGCCAATCTACACAAATTCAGATTATTGTGTTTTTGAAAATTAAAAGACGATAGAGGCATAAAATATTTCAATTATAATATAGGCAAGTCAGCGATTAAAAAAATATCTTTGAAAACTTTGTCAGCGCCAATCACTGAAAAATTCTCATCTATATTTTTTAGATGGTCTAAAAATTTATTTACACTATTCTCTTAACTGTAGTGCCACGTATTTGTTAATATATTTTTGTGTAGAGATACGATTGAATTATGTAATTTGGATGGACTACTTGCTTCTCTTTCACCCCCCCCCCCTCCCCCTCCCCATCTCTAATTATTCCTAATTTTATTTTTTGACTTTTACAGATATCTGTCAAGAAGATGAAGCATCATAATAATGTAATTTATACTTACCGTAACAATTATTATTTTTACTGGACTAAATCAAGTATGTTAAATCAAAATTCTGCTTCATTTATACTATTATATTGTACAAGTAAGAGGGAAGAAAATAAAAATATTTGACTCTTTAAAGAAGACCCAATTTTGCTAATATTATCGAAATTAGCCAAAATGAAATGACTAAATCAATAATTCCACACTTATACTAATTATCAATTTATCAGTTTTTTTTTTTTTTTTTTTTTTAGAAAAATAGGCCTTATTTTACCAACTCTAGAAAGAGCAGGTAGGGATAGCCTTACCCCAGGTCTTGCCGTTAGTTATAAATATTTATTTAGAGAAATAATACAAGATAGTGACTTGGTCTTAAAAAATTATAGTTTTTCATCATTTTTAAGAATCAAGTAATTAAACTCTCTTATATCTCTGAATTATCCCTAATTTCAAGTGTATTAATTATAAATATTTATTTTCTTTAGTTGATAATTTATTATAATCAAGTCTAAGAGGGCGTTTATACAAAAAAAAATAAATAAATCTAAAAGAGAAAAAAATTAGGTGGAAAAAGAGTGAGGGACCCGTATTAGGGGAGTGATAAAAATGAAGTATACAAGAGGCACTTATTTTCTTATATCGATCCTGCATACTAGCAATTTGTACTTATCATTAGAACGGCATAGTCGAATCATATGTCCAAATCAGAAATCTATTCTTAAATTTCCGACTCAAAGGATTTCATTATTTTTTAATCTAAATAAAAATTAAAACTAGGTCTAAATTCTTGTTTATCGATCTGCCATAGCTTGTGGCCCAGGATCAGTTTTTAATGAGTCCGCTTATATGACTAATTAAATTATATTTTAAATTTATTAGATTTTTTTAATGAAAAAACCTTTGTGTCCAGAATCATAATAACTATAAATATAACCAGATAAACAATTTTCATATTTAAATAAAGTAACCAAGAGATGGTCTGCCCTCTATGAGTAAGTCTTTGAATTATATTTACATTGTGTCTGACTTCATTATTTTAGATTAATTTTTCAAAATATTTTTAGAATCTATTAAGTAGCTAATAAAAAATATCTCTTCTAAATTATGTTAAAAATTTTGTAAAAACATATGAATAAGTTTTTAAAATTTGAAAAATTAACTATCAAATATAGCGAAGTTAGGCATAATATAGAAGATAATTCAAAAAATCACACAGAGATAGCAGAACTCGTCTTACCCCTCTTATTTAAATAAGAAAATACTTTTAATAAAAATAGTCATTTTTTAAAAAGTATTGAATCAAAATTTTATAGGAATATTTTTTAATATATTTTTTTAATTTACTTTTACTTATTGTTTTCTAATGTTCTTTCAAATCTTTAAAACAAAATTTTTTCATTATTAAGAAAATTTGAATAGTTTCTTTATAAAAATAAAATGTAATTATGAAAAAAATATAAATGACATAGTTATTTGAATTTCCGCAAACGGCCAACCTTGGCGCAGAATCGGACAGAGTGCCAATGTCTGGTGGTAGAATGCAGATTGGTTGTATGCTTCGAAGCCCTAAGCTTGGAAATTGGCCTTGTTGGACCAGAGTATGGATATAGCAACATAAAATAAGCCCTGTACTTAGCTACATATTTGCCGACATTATTAAAATAAATTTTATCGTAAATTATTTTTATAAAAATAATATAAAAATAAATTTGATTTTAATTATTATATATTCAGAAATCTATTCTTAAATTTATTAATAATTTATTTTTTTTGTATTTGTAATATTTTTTCAAAAAAGGTGCCGTTTTTTAGACCAAAATAAATAAAAATTTTATCTTAAACTTTATTTAACTCAAATTATATTTTTAAATATAATTTTTTATAAAATTTAACTTTTAACAATTTAGATTTTATTTATTTTGTGTATAATTAAAGTTGATTAATAATTTTGAAATTAAATAAAAAAAAAAAATATGATTGAGATTTATTTAGCAATAGTGAAATTGTTTGTTAAATGTGTTTGACTAAGGTAATAGCGATTGGACTCGATATTATTTCCCAGGCGTGGCTTGTTGGGGTTGCTGTTTGCTTCTCCACTGCGAAGAGTCCGCTCCCGTCCCCCAAGCTTTTGGCGGGATTCGAATCAGCCAATCAGAGTTCAGTTGTGGCTTCGCTTAGGCTTTTCCCAAACTCAGTTCACTACTCGATCGCCATTTTGTGCACTGCTCTCCTTGTGAGAGTCGTTTTTTCCTTTTACTGTTCCACAAAACGAATTCATCATTTTTACCAACGTACCAGCCTACCAACTCCAAATGGCTGAGCTACAGGCTACCTCTGTAACTCAAGATGCTTTAGCTGTAGCCCAAATGGAGTTAGGGGGCAATCCAAATGCCTTGGCTTTTCGGCGACCGTTCGATCCGATAGCACATGATTTAGACGCTACCTTCCGTCTAACTCGTTTTGCTGATCTAAAAGGATGAGGGTGTAAAGTCCCTCAGGAGGTTCTTTCGAAACTTCTTGAGGGACTTCAGCAAGACGATAATGCTGCACAGGACGAACATGCCCATTTTATGCATATGGCAATTCTCCGAATTGGTACGATTTCAAATTTTTTATATATATCATTGTCGCCATTATGGTGGCGGCTTGCCTTTTGCCGGCTCTTCACTATTATCACACTATTTACCATTTAAAACATATACAACTACTTCCCTATTCCTTATTTGAAAGTCATAAAAACAAAAAAAATCAATAATAATATTTATTTACGGTCAGATGGGAAAGTATCCTTGGACCCAAATCAGAATAAATATTAACTCTAATATAAAAAAATAATGGTATTAGAGTTATTTGTTTACAAAAAAGTATATATTTTTTGTTTCTTTCAGGTATTGGCATGGATTGCTCAGTAACTCCTTTGCGGCATGGAGGCCTATCTTTAGTACAGACAACTGATTTCTTTTATCCACTTGTCGATGATCCTTATATGATGGGTATAGTATTTTATTTATTATTATTTCAACTTTATTCATAATATATTAATGTATAGTAGCGCAGTCAGATTTTTTCTACGTTTAAGTAGGGGGAAGGGGCTCAGAATTGTAATAGAAAAGGCGATTTGTGAGGAGATAAAGTTGCTAAATTTACTTATGGTAATTTGGGTTCTAATCTACCTACCGGCAAAAATTCACCTGTAATGCCTCTCTGTTTTACCAAACGAAACCGTAACCTACCCAATTATGTTTTTTGATAATCCCAAGAAAATTAATAACCAACGTGTCAGTCTCTGACATATATGACCAAAAAGAAAGATATTACAAAAACTTTGAAATATATATATATATATATATATTAAAATATATATTATATTTTTTTTTTAATAGTTTAGTTTTTGAAAAAAAAATTAAATCTTGTGGTTTAAGCCTAAAACTAATGACTCCACAACTGTATATATCTCATAGACATAGACAGGACCCTCTGAGAGGGTGCCAAGCCAGATAAACCAAGAAATATATAATATAATTTTTGATGGAACCTATTCTTGGTCTGTCTTGGTCTCAAAAATTTTTACTAGTTCTTAAATACGAAGCTGGAAGGCTTGGTGTTTACTCAGTTCACCTTCCTTCCACTGGTCATGTTTTTTGATAATTGTCATTTGAAATTTTATTTAAGATATTTGAATATAACTAAAGCTAGTTAGCATTTTCGCCCTTATTTCTTGATGTGGGAATTTATAATACTCTTTGGCGATAAGGTGACAACTTAATCTCTGAAAATAGCAGATTGAGGTTACACAAGTCAAAGGAAACAAATTCTTAACACTATATATGTAGTGAAACTAAAATCTTGCAAAAATATATGCCTAAAATTTTACTATTCGAATAAAATTTAAACGAGTGTTTAAGTGACATCCTTTCAATTTTGACATTATATAACTGTGATGAGGTATATTTTTATTTTATTGATATTACTTAATGAATAATCATATCACTCTGATTACTTAAAAAGGTTATATCGCACGAATTCTCATCCTAAATCACCAGTTCTCCCATTATTAAAATTTTAAATTTTCTAAATTTTGTTAAAAATTTAAAATAATTATTTTTTTAATGAAAATTAATATTTAAGTAAATAAGCAGAAGACAGCCAAAGAAGTAGGGAATTGAAACTCTCAACTATTGAAACTTTCGGCTTTATTGCATAAACCTTCATTAATTCGAGAGTATTAACACAAATGGACAAGCATTCAGCCAAAAAGTAAAGTTAACAAATTGTTATTTAATATACAAATGATACATTTATTTGTTATATAAAATGCCAGTCAATGATTATCAGCTTATTGTTAGAGTAACAAAATTGTTTTGATAAATAAAAGTAACACAATAATTTTGATTCTCGATGGTTTTACGATTAAATTAGGCTATTGGGATAAAAAATCAAATTTGCATGATGTCAGTCGATAAGAGATTTTTCACCTTAAAGCATTAATATCTCATTTTGATCAACTTTTACCAGAAATACAATTTTATTTCTTTCTAATAGATTAAAAAAGATGGCAGATGTCTCTAATCCATCGAATAAATATAAACAAACTCTATTTTAGTCTGGATTCATGAAAAAATATTTGCCGCCCAAGGGCTTGAACCTTCGATTTTCCGCTCCGATGCTTTATCAATTAAACTAATGCATTATTTCTACTACCACGACGCCAAGTATTTTTTCATAAGTTCAATGGTTTGTTTAATAGGTTTTCATATTTATTAAATTAATCCAATAGAAAATTGTTTATTATCAATAATGCAAAAAAGAAAATCCCGGGTCGCCACTATAAGGCAACCAAATACCCATATGATTCTTAGAAAGTTCCAAACTTCAAAAGATTATTGTCCAATTTTCATGACATTTCGGCCATTTGTCTATGTTGAAGAATAAAATCGATTTTTGATTTAAAAAAAAATGTTTTTTTCATTGCTACTCCCGGGAGTTTTCACCCCATGCTGTATTTATTATCATAAATATTTTAACATTTAAACGACACTTTTGGTTGAGAGATCTGTTTCAAAAGCTCATTAAATTGAATTATTCATATTTGATATACTTTGAGGAGATCTCCTGGGGTAGCTATGACATTTTTTAAGATCAACATTTTTTGAAAAATCTTAAATTAGTTAAAAATCGTCGCACTTTTTAAAAAATCAATTCATTTTTTTCTTTCTATTGTTTCTTTAAAATCTTAAGGTTTTACCAGTCACTAAAGGGATTAGGAGTAAAATTAATCCACCTACTTAAATTAATGCAGTAACTTAAGTTTGAACTGCTTCGTTAGTGGAAACATTGAAAGAAATTCCCACAAAGGGCTTTTTAAGTGTATTCAAGAAGATTAGAGGCAGTGATAAGAGCAAGAAGTGAAAATACTCGATAGAAGTTTTCATTTTGAAAAATATTTTTGATTTTGTCAGTATGAAAATTTTTTTAGCTTTAAAATTAGTATTTTTTTTAGTCTTCCCAAATTATCATATGTTAAATTAGATAAAAATATTTTAATTTTTTAGAGACAAGTTTTTTAAAATTTGATTAAGAAGGTACTATTCCCCTCAAAAATAAATGGACAAACTATATCTTTTGGTTCATCTTAATGGATAATTAGGAGAGCTACATGAAATTCAGAATCATCAAATTTTATATTGTTTTACCTATTATTAAATTTATTATTTTCGAATTTCTTGTAGATCTTCTAATTATCCTTTAAGACCAAACAAAAGATAGTTCAATTTCATTTGAGAGGGATAGTACAAGGCAGATTGCAACAATGAAAAAGCTGGATGCCAAATCCGAAAGGAGACGCTTTTAGGACAAAATTTATTTATCCATCATCAATCTCAGAAAGGAAATTTTGTATGCAACAACAGTGCATGTATATATATATATATATATATCCATTTTTTTTCATATATATATATATATATATGTTCTGGAAGGTTTCCGCGGTTGGTTGTATGTGGAATAATGTTTTCCCGGGTTGGGTTCGGGAGAGCGACCAAGCAACCTCTCGACCCCGGGAGTAGGCAGATTGAGACCCCGGATCCGAGCCGAACCAACCAACACGACAACCGTCACCTCGACCCGGGGAGTAGGCAGATTGAGGCCCCGGACCCGAGCCGACACTACACCACCCAACCAAACACTTCCTAAAAAACAACCACTACCTAGAACACAGAGACCAACACAAGCCTCG
>JAAAKE020127350.1:0-14747 GCA_010014785.2 Anisolabis maritima
TTAGTGATAAATTAATTTAAAATCTTAATTAATTGTGCTTTTAATATATTCATTTTCTAATATAAATATTTACTTCGGTTATATCTGGAATAAATTCAGGTTTATGAAACAGTAAAAAAATATTTCCCTTATTACTTTTTCAATTCCAATAATTTATAGTATACAACATTTTTTAAACAGGTCTGAAGAGAGTGAGTGTAGAGAGAGGGGGTGGGAACGGGATTATTTACTTATTGGAACCTTGCTTTTCCCAGAACAGAAAATTACGATGACGCAAATTCTTTTATGATTCCTAAAAAAAAATAAAACTTAGGGGGAACAGCCTATAGATAAATTTTGACCCGGAAGCGAACTCGATAGCTTAAAAAAAATTTTTATGGAACGTGTAAATATAAATTTCTTAACCTGAAGACGCGAAGTCCTTAAATGGAGATATGAAAGGGATGAAGAAGAAAAAAATTAAAAATAAATTGCACCTCTTAGGAAGAGGGATGTTGTAAATAAAAATATATTATAAATTATTTATGGTCCAGATACCGAAAAAACTAAAAAAAAAAAAAAGTTTTACTAATACTTGAAATTATTAGATAGCCTACTCTCGAAATTCGAGAAGTAGAACCTCGATAATCGAAAGTATGATCAAGGTGAAGGAAAATCAAGGTCCTTAAATATTATGTTGGATAATTTTTGCCATTAGCTAAGGAGCTTAGTATCCAAGATTTAAAATTCACTTACTTAAATCTGCTTCTAATTTTATATTTCTAATTAAAATAAAAAGTGTTATTGAAAAATAACAAATAAATAACTATCATAAATAATAATATTTGTAATGGTTTAGAAGTCTATATGGCCTCAGATGCCGATACTTAAAGATTAAAAAAAAAATGATTAAATTAACTAACCTCTTTGTACACTTTTTTATAGCTGTATTTAAGAATTACCTTTATCTTACCAAATCACTTAAGAAACGAAACCATTTGAAAAATAAATAAATTTCTAACATAATGTGCTTATATTGGATAGAGACTTTAATAGTCGAACAAGAAAAATGCTTATTCATTTGATTTATTGTTTTAGAAATTTTTATTTAAAATCCATCAGATGTCGATTTTATTATTTATTGTTTTTTTAATAAAATATTTTAATAATTATTATTTTAAATCTAGGTTTTGTTTTGTTTTATCTCCTTTATAAAATAAATATGTCAATCCAAATTAGGATGCTTTTTAATATTATTATATTCCTCTCTCTTTCTAAATCGAACTGCGAATATCATTGTATCGATATAGAAAATAACTATGAATGAAGAAGAGTTGCTATGTTTTCTAAACGGTGCCTATTTTGATTAAACCAGTTTCAATAAATAAAGATTTCTTTTAATATATAAACTAAAATTTTTATAATTGATTGAAAAATTCGCAAAATATTTTTATTTTTTATAATAATAAAATAAATAAATAATAAAAAATTTTAATGGTCAATTTAAACATATAAAGATCAATTTTTCAATTTCCTCTTTACATAAAAATAAGGCATTAATTCATTAACTTTCTAATTTTTTCAAAAAAAAAAAAAAAAAGGTTTATTTTTATGGGCATCAAATAGCGAAACGTACTCGACATCTTAATTCACTTATCTAATTTTCTTTAGTTTTATTAATTTAAAAAAGTGATCAAGTTTCCTTTTACGGATTCACTTTTGGAACCTGGATGTCTAATTTAAAAAAAAATCCCAAACCAATAAAATAAATAAAATATTCTCGCACTTGGATGATTGACGTAAATATTTAATGGGATTGATAAAATTAAAAAAAAAAAAACTATTTATCAATTTTACGTCCTGTAGGTGCAAGATTCAACCTATATATACTTATATATCTATCTTTTAATTGACAATTGGAATCCTTAAATTGCACTTCCCCTCTCAATATGCATATTTTGAAACGCCTGCATAGGGTCTGGTGCAGAAGTGACCCCAATAGGAGGAAGAAACGGTGCCCAAGAGCCCTGGGGCAATCTTCTGGCACCCATTGTTCCCATCATAGACTGAAGAAGGCGCGTCCCCGATCGTTCCATCATCACACATACTCACACAAGTACCAAAATACTCAGACACACATACATAAGCAATATCCACTCACACAATTCTACTTAGTGACTGCACAAACGAAAACAAGCGCCAGCAGAGAGAACTGCTTCTCACTTCAACCTTTGACTCTTCCTTCCCTCTCTCCACTCGCTAGGTCGCTATACCTAATATTAACCCAAAATTGAACCAATCTCTTCTTACAACTTCCATCTCCGGCGATTTGTTCCATTTTCGTGCGGCCTATTAAAACGATTTTTTAAATTTATCTTGAATAAATTGTGAATTCCTTCAGGGTCCCCACCTTTCAACCTTTTTTTTCTATTATTTGATGAAGGCACGATTATTGAAGTGAAATTTAAAAAAAATGAATCCTCTGATTTGTTGAAAAATTTATTGAAATATTCTTATTATATGATCTTGTCTGATTTCAGACTTCAATTTAGTAGCTATCATTGATATTTTCTGACTTATTAATTTAGGCCTAAATATATAAAGTTTTTTTTTTTTAATTTAAATGAAGTAAATTGAAGAAAAAAAAAATTATTAAAAATGTGGAATGTTTTAGTCTTAATTATAGTCATGTTTTAAACAAACATTAATTAAGGACTATTATAATATGTGTCGATATTAGATTTTTTGGAGGTCGATTATTAAGGCCCTAGAGGCATTGAAAGGACATCACTTAATAAATAATATATTAAAATATTTATAGACTTGACTCTTCTCTATTAAGGTCTGGTTATATTAGTTTTTGTCATTCATCATTTTGCGGCCCTTTAGACAAGAAATTTAATTCATAATAATAACCGTTATTTCTAACTCATAATTATTCATATTAATCGGAAATTTTTTAATCAAATAAAAATTAATATGCTGACCTGGGTGGGATTCAAACCTTTGGCTGTTTCATTCAAAAGTCAAATGTTTATTTTAATACACTCCTTCATTTCTTTATATTAATTATTTAAAGAAAGAATATGTTATAGAAATTATTTAAGTGAAAAAATGTAAAATTTAGTGTAATTATTAAAATACCTGGCCTATATAAAGATAAACCTATAAAGAGATGTATATACGCACATAGAGATTATAGAAGAATTTTATCTTAAAAGAGAATATTTTATTCTTTTTTTTTTTTTTTTAATTAAAAAAACTTTTAATTATGGAGAAATTATACCTTTTATATATTTAATAAATCGTTGAACCTTTCTTCTATCTTATATCAAGGAATTAATTTTTTGAGATATTATATGTCACGATTTATAAAATTTTTTTTTTAAGATTTAGATTTCTAATTCATTTGAAGGACCATTTTTGATTCTTTTGATTAATTTGAAATTGTCATTCATTTACATTTCAAGGCTGATATGAGATAAAATTTGAAATAATATTAAAATATCATCCAAAAAAGGATCTAATTCAAATTGGTATACATGTCTATATCCCAAGGATACTAATGTAAATTTTAATATAATTATATTATTGATTGATTATTATTGAATTAATGTTTTTGTTATGGGCTATTTTTTTTTTTTATAAAATTTTCCTCTTTTCCTCTCTACTAGAAAACGTATATCAATCCCATTTGTTCTGTATAAGGTCAAATATATTATATGTTTATTTTTTATTTTATTTAAAAAAGGCCTTAATGGATGTCCATAACTTCATCAAAAATTTCATGATCATGTTTCGAAAAAGAATGTGTTTGTTTTAGTGAGTCAACAATTTGTCGGCTTTTCTAATAGCATAAACATTTCATTCTCCGATGAATTGATATTTGCCTTTTGTCTTTGGACACCATAAACCGCCCTGAAGATGACCCGGAAACTGGGTGCTTTTGACCCGAATCCCGGGAGCAGACTGGTCCCAGCGCCTTAGGGAAGACGATTGAGCAATTATTTAGGAACGTTTGAAGACCTTCTTCACTTGAGCCGATGAACCATTCACATTCAAATCCAGCAGGTTTTGTTTTCGCCTATCTTGCGTATCTAAAGAGTTGAAATGACAATTCCTAACTTTATGTTGATGGCTCCGGGCGTTTTTGAGCGGCAGTTTTCTTCTATCTAAATATGTGGCGCCATGACCTACCTAGTATATAGAAAACAAAACACCAAATCCTGTTATTGGTTTTTTCAGATGAACAGGAGAGGGGAGAATTAATTACTTGACTTAAATAAATGCACCCAAGTGCGAATTTTTTCATTGACAACCCATAAAAGTTGTCTTTGTGCCCATCCTCCAGTGATTTTATAGCTTTAAGTGGTGAGAATAACGACTTTACATCGCCATCCCAAGACTTGTTTTCTAAATGGAATACCGAAAGGGCTTTCTACTTGGAAATAAGGATTCTTCCGCCTTACGAAATCCGGGCAAAGAACTCAATTATACTTTTTTGTTACCTGTGAGCCATTAGAGCCTAGGAAAGAAAATTGTCGTTTTATAATGGGTCCATCAAGTGTGACCATCATTTTGCTGCTGGTTGCGATTAATCACGCAATTAATTAATCCCTTATGTTACCGTAATGACCAAGTATAAACATCGATCAATGTCCGTGTTAAGGTCACAGTAGATTTCGACCCCGGCGATCAAATATGTTGATGCTGGATCCTGAACCCCTTCGATTTTATAGCTCTATAAAACCCAGAAAATTTATTAACGAAGCATTTTCATTGAAGGAATAACAAAAAAGACTGCTACTTCGGCAATTTTATCAAGTTATTATTCTTTTCTTCACAAGGATGCTTGAAAATTAACCTTCGCAGTTTTCCTCTTTGCACTTTAGATCTTTAATAATAAAATTATCCTTTCAAGTGCAATTTCAATATTATATAATCTTTTGAGGATATTTTTAGTTCTTTAAGGGGGCCCAAAATACAATATAATTAATTCTCTAATGTGAATATCAAGGCAAGGGGGGAGGTGCCCTTGGGCATACGATCAATCACCATTAGTCCGATGAGTGACGTCACCTTGACACCTTAGTCACACTCTTCACAAATGTTGGAGTGTTTATATATGCCTTAATAAAATAAAAAAGAACATGTTCTTGGTGCCTTCGGGACCTAGTAGATATTAAATCTTTATACCTGAAAGACTGGTAGCGAATATGACTTGATGAGCTTTAACTATGTCATCACCTGGGGTAAAGATTACATCTAAATTAATAAATTATTTAAACTCCTCCGACGACCGACCTAAGAATTTGCAAAATTAACTTTCATAAAATGCTTCCATAAAAAAGGTCCTAGTTTTTTCTCGAATTAATTTATAGAATGAATAATTTAAGAGTAATTAAATGTTAGTCAGATTTCTAAATGAAATGATTGCACTTAGGTGGACTCTCTAAAAATCGCGAAAGAGCTATGAATATCTTTTAATTTAATTTAATTAATTAGTTTAATCATCTTTAATTTATTGACATGCTGAAGAGACATCTTAAGATTGCTTGAGAGGCTCATCTTGTTACACTTTCTTTCTCTCTTTTTATTTTTCAATAATTTGTATCGTTTCCTGACCAATTGCTCATTTCCTCCGTAAAATGGTTCATTTCCTATTAATCTCTAGGTCTAAATATAAATATACTAGTGGAAGTATATATAATTCATAGGTGTCCATCTGTCCGGTCGTCACGCTCCATTTTTTGATAATTCCAAAAAGAATTTTGAATTTTATATATATAGGAGAAAGGTTTCAAGTATTTAGTGAATAATTTTGAAGTAGAAATGCTAAGGTGGCAATAGAAAAAATTTAAATTTTAAATCAATATAGAGAAAATAGTGTTTCCTTCCTAAATTACCTTCTTGTAATCAAAACCTAGATTAACTATTAATCCAGGAAAAGATTTAATTATTCAGAATGAAAGGAAGTAAACAAATTTCATTTGTGAAAAATTTATTTTAGAAAAAATATTCTAAAAATGAGAAATTACTGCCCCCTTGACTGAGCCCAAATAATGCATCCTACCAGGCACCATACTCTGACAAAATGGTCCAATTTTGATTCAATCTTTTTGTTTTTGAAAAAAAAAAAAAAAAACAATTTGGATCACTTTTAAATCCATTAAAATCAATATCTTTTGTAAAATCTCTATTATAATTTTAAATAGTATAAAAAAATATTTATTCTAATTTTATGCAATAAATGTCAATATATACTCGTATACTGTAATATAAAATTTCAAAAGTTAACATTTTTATTCCTTATTTTATGTTCTTAAAATTATATGCTTCTTCAAATGGAATCCAGATGTTATTAATTATTGGCGGAAATATTTTCATTTAAGTTAGAAGAAAAGAAATACTATCTCTAATACTTTCTTCTTTTATGAAAGTTGTTAATTTCTACCTCTTAACAATTTTTTTTATCATATTCAATAAGTTAAAGAAATAATTCTTTCTCACCTTCCTTTTAATATTCATATAGGCTATAATAAAAAGGGACTAAAAAGGTAATGCAGGTATATACCTTTTTTTTAATGATAATTTCTTAATTTAGATTTATTTCCTTGAAGTTATATTTTATAGATATACGGGCATAAATTAAATGTTAGTGTTGAAATGAAATAGCTATTATGTAGGATAGATATATTTTAATCTAATTATAAATTTAAAAAACTGGTGTGACTAACCGCATATCCCACAAATTTCTCTTAGCTGCTTAGGCAAGAGAAGTCATGTGATATTCTCTGTCGCGTGATTTTTTGTATCGACTTTTTTTTTTTTCTTTATAATAGTATATCAGCAAAGGCTATTTACTTAACAGCCACTACTACTAATTTTTTTCTTTTCACATTATCCGTGGCTAATTGATAAATATAAAAAACAATTTAATTAGCAATTGAATCTTATATCAAATATATGTGAAAAGGAGAGGAAACCGAAACGTATCACATTTTGGGAGTTTTATTTCGATAGAGGCTACCCTACTGGCTGACTTCCTTCCCTTTTTAGATATCTCTGATCTACGGACAGCCCTATCTTCTATCTATTAAATCTTATTATAGGTCCCATTCGAATGAGGGGGGGGGGGAGAGCATTTTTGGGTATACTGAAAAAATTGTTTATTTAATTCTCACTATAATATTTCTATAATTAATTTTTTATTCGTATTGAAATTCTATCTAGAAATTCAAAAACTTACAAACTCAAATAAAAAATATGCTGCTAACTAAATATTCAGAAAAGTTTCATTCGGCTTTCTCATTTTGGATATCTTCAAGTAAATATACAAAAAAAAATGGCTAATGGATTTATATTCTCTTTATGTTTCTTATACAAATATATATTTTAAAGAAATATTTTGGCCATATACGTATAACAAGATGGTTTTGAGAATGTAGCTATTATTTATCGACATATGCGTAGGTGTTAGGATCATTTCAAAATTAAATATTTGAGTGATGATAAATAAAATTAAAAATTGAGGAAATATAGAAATAACTTTAGGTATTCATTTATAATTTGTAGCTTATTTATTCAATATGAGAAAAAATAACGAAATTAACCATTCAAATAATTGAATTCTATAAGAATATTATTATAATGTCTTTATCTCTGGAGGTGGCAATTTTCGTCTCGTCAAGAGTCAAAGGCTTGTTGTTGCTCTCCGACAAAACCTATATACTAATAAAAATTATATAACATTCTTTCAGGTATATGTGTTAGGACAGATATATTGTGTTTACTTAGGGAGCAACTTTCTTGGAGTCCTTGACCCTTAGAAAAAAGCTAGAGGCTTTTGATCTAAGGGCCACTGGTTCTCTTCCCGACCTAAGCGAAAAAATTTATTTAATCATATTGATTTGGATTGAAAATGAACGGATAATTACAGTTATCATCTTTTTCTTTCTAAGCTGTTATCCCGTTTTTGGGGTTGGCAAATCAAATACAGATGTGATAGAAGCAAACCGAGCCGTGGTAGATAGAGGAAGGAGAAGAGTGTCATAAAGGAAGCAGAAGAAATGTCAGTCTTAGCCTGGGGAACTCGTAGTCGACATGCACTTACTCACAAGATGTGAGCCTTTGAGTAAAATAACTGTTATCGTCTACGTCATATAATCTTATGCCTAATGGTCTCCGATAACAAAAAGACGAAAAAAACTTTCTTGGAGTTATACTGGGTTGTGTTTCGGTATCATTATTTCAAATGATTCATTGGACGGTCAAATGACCTAAATTTCCAGATGGAACCCAGTCTTTTAAAAAAGTAAGTTTTTGTTTAAAAAAAACATACTTTCGTGTCCTTAATTTGGAGTGGAGAGGGGGAAGAATCACTTCTTCCTCCACTAATGGAACGGCATTTATTACATTTATTACATTGATGATTGAAATTGTGAAAATGTAGAAAAAAATTTTTTAAACATCAAACAATATTAGAAATTCTTATATTTTGTGTATGGATACTTAGTTCACTACGTGTATCTTCATAAATATCATAACTAGTGAAATCATTAAAGTGTCTGAAAAGCTATAAAATAGCTAAATTTAAATTTGAAATGAATATGAAATAAACATTTATACTTCTGGTCTTTTTTAGAACCAAAATAAATTATTTAAATTTTTAATAAAATTTTTTATTTTGCAAAAGGAGAATAATAAAAAAATTTAATATGACAAATTTATCGTTAATTTATTTATTATAATTATTTATTTGAGAAAATAGTAAAAAGTTTCCAGGAAAAAATTCTTCATTTGAAAAAAAAAAATTAATTTAATATATTATAAAATTTAATCAAATTTAGGCGGCTGAAAACAAATCTCAACTTTATACTCCCTGAAGGGCAGTAGAGAAAGCAAAAAGAATATCACTTGAGAGAATAAATATTCATCGACATCAGGTTAATATTAAACCATATGTCAGTAATTTCATTTCTAGCAGTAGTAAATTAAAATTTTCATAGATAAATAGAATTATACTCTGTGAACAAGAAGTGAAAATGGATTTTTATTTTAAAACCATTTTCACATCATATGCAGAAAAGATTAAAGTCATAACCGGTTGATGAATGATAAATCGAAAATAATTCAACTTCCCACCTGTCAATAAATAAAAGAGTATTTTTTCAAATTCTCTCCTATTAGTGTTATTTTTTAAAATATAGAATTTATTTGTTTTGCAGGGCCGTATGACATACACTCGCACAATGAGCATGGAACAACGATGGCAGGACTTGGCCAGTCTTTTGAGTCTTCCTGGGGATCAACATCATCACCACCACCACCATCATCACCATCACCAAGCAGCAGCCGCAGCTGCAGCTGCCGCTACAGCTTATGCCGCATCATCACCTACCCCAGCAGCTACAGGCGCTACCCCCGTTACAGCCACTGGCTACCATCCTACAGCATCGTATGGACACCCTCATCACACACACGCTACAGAACCCCCACGGGGGGTTCTCATACACAATGCTACATTGGCCCCCCCAGTCGGAGAGCTCAATGCCACCGGACCATACCCACCCCCACCATCGCTTAGTAAGTTCTTCTTTTATTTACATATCGTATATAGTTGAATAAAAAGATAAAATTAAATTGAATAGGAAATTGGAAATAGTGTATATTTTAGGTTGAAACGTTCACTGTCAGTCGGATTTGATAACTCCATTGTAATAGCATGAAACAATGCTAAGCTTGATTTCATTAAAGTAAATAAATAACGGTCCAGAGTGTCCAATAAATGTACAGTAGCTATCAAAACGTATCAAAAATAAGTAAACAAGCCCTATCCTTAGATCCTTATAGACAGACTTCTTAAAGCATTTAAAGAGAATAGTTATAGTAGCTAACTGGCACTTTTTATTTGAGTAAATTCATTTAAAATTTTATTTAGAATTCTGAATTCTGAATTTCAAAATTTATATAAATAATTATATTATTTCATTAAAGAAAAATGGAGAAATGGTCAATAATAAGTGGAGGGGAGGATTTTGCTAAAAAAATGATAAAGCGGATTCAACTGGTAAAAAAAAGATAAACCAAATGAATAATAAATAAAAATAAATTCTTTCGAGGGTCTAATACTTTGAAATGCTTTAATTTTGGAAACAATAAATCATCTTTTCAATAAATTACCTGGAGGGAAGGAAAATCTGACTTAGAATGTGCAAAAGATTTTTTTTGTTTTTAATGGGGGTTTGGAATGTAAGTTTTGGGCGGCGTTGAATATCATTTAGGGAAGTAATAGAATAATAATTAAAAAAAGACAATAATAATAAAGTGAGAGAATTTACATATTAATAAAATATAAATTTTTTTCTTTTTCAAAGATAAATGAATATTATTTGCTTTTTAAACCTTATGAATATTAATTTATTTAAATTTTTTAATATTTTTGAAAATGGAGGCATTTTTTAAATATTAATATATTAAATTTTGAAAATTGATCCAGGAGAGTGGGTTAACGAGCTTGAACTTTAACTAAAACCAATAAATACCCACTAAGGCATTTTTTATGACGGAATAGTTTAAGACAAATAGACCTGCTTCATCATTCATTCATGTTTAGTAATAATTGATTCGATTGGATTTCCTTTTATAGAGAGAACTTTAACCGATTTATCCAATTCGCATTTTCTGATAGAGGCTATAGGTGTTTTTTAATAAAGGATTGGAGGGATATTTTTCAAAAATATTTGGTCTTCTGATATTAAACCTCAAATATTAAGCTATGTGATGGAAAAAGATTCAGATGGGTTTAAGTTTATACTTCCCTCACCCCCTTTGCCGTACAGAAAAATTTGCCATTTAGAGTAAATATTTCAGACATATAAATAAATTTGGGGCGCTAGTTGCTTATTTCTGTTTTCATTCTTTGAGTATTTTTGAGAAGATTTAATGATATATCTTGTCTGTATTTTTTTGATTTCCTTATTAAATGTTAGCTTTTAATTTGGAATTTAGGAGAGAGTTTATCTCCTTCTTTTCCATCTCCCCTAAAGCTGGAAATTATAATAATACTTAGATTATATTTTTTCATGATAGAACGGAATTTTTCTGTTTAATAAAGATTTCACTTCAAATGTATTTGATATTCGAAATTTTATATTATTTATAAGCGGGTGGGATAAATAATTTAATAAAATGAGTTGTAATTTGTTTCATTTTTTTATGACTGGAATTTTATTTGAATGGAATGGAATGCAAGAAGCTAAAGGGTAAATTAAAGAAATAAAAATAAATTTTATTTCAATTTGTTGTCTACATTTCCTCGTCAAGCCCTTCTAAGTTTTCAAGGGTATTTTAACTCTAAATGGACACGTTGGAGTTACTAGTTATGCCTAACTCCTCCTGTATTCATTTCTAGGAACTCCTATATCCCCTACCTCCGTGGCCCAGAGTTTAAAGATATTGACATTGTCTCTATTTGGTAACTTTAAAAGTCAAGGATGGGCAGTCCTATGAAAATTTATTTAAACCAATTGGACTAAAAAAATATTCCTGGATAACCTGTAATAAATATATACATGTATCGTTTAAAAGTCTATATATGGCCTCAGATGGTGAAGAGACTTAAAAAATAAATTAGTCCCATTCCACCCCGTTCCTTCCTTCCAACCTATTTTATGATAGGGAGTTTGAGGAGAGGCTCTCAGTACCGACATGTGAAGAGAGAATCCTTCTTTAGGAAGGGGTGACAGCAACTCTCTCTCGTAAGTTCCAATCCAAGGCATACTTGATTTGTTTACATACAATATTTTTATTTAATGAAAAAATCCCTCCTGTCCGGGAGGCGAACACCGATCTTTGCAGAACGGCAAAATCCTACCGACTTCTTCACGGAGTCCTCCAATGCCATATAATTATATATAAGTAGTATTATTTTGAATTTTTTTTTTAGACGAATAATCAATTTAATATTTTGACTAGGAATCGGCAAATATTATTTAATGTTTTGAATTTTCAAGAAAATGCTTATATATTGTTACACTGGTATATAACATCCTTAAAATTCCCTTAACTACTCCTGAGGAGTGTGCAACCTCCCAAAACGAAGTTGAAAATTTTTTCTTATTTTGACTATCATACTCTAATATTGCTTATATATTTATTATATATGGCATTCTCAAGAAATTTTTTCCTTACTTTTATACTTCCAAATAAAATTTAGATATTCCTAAATTTATAACATATGATATAAAAATCACATCAGGGTTGCTCATGCACTCCCTAGTCAAATTTACATCATTCAAAAAAATAGTATTGACTCTCTCCCCCCACCCGAAAAATTTTTCTACATACATGACTGAATCACATTATATAAGATTTTCCATTTATGAATTTAAAAATAAAAATTTTAAATAATTTTATTCACAAATAAAATAATAAATAGTTGTTAAATAAAATAATATTGTAAATAGTTTTGTTAATATGTTAGTTGGGTTGCCTATTCCACAGGATAAATACTTGGTTAAAGCTTGTTTATATAATAGCTATTTTAGTACTTTTTTGTATAATAAATAATAAATAAGTATTGAATAGGTAGTTTTTATGCAAGTTAGTTTGTTTTCTAAATGACTCTTCATACCGATTAGGCGGAGCCAACTTGGGCAATGCAGTGGCTACCTCGATGAACCTTACCAACAGCAGTGAACCAATGTCCGAAGGAGGCCCTTCAGCCTACAAAATGGAATCAAACCACGAACTCATGTTCTATCCGGTACTTTTTTTTTCTCTACATATTTAATTAGTAAATCGATGACTCAATTTCCCAATAATTTAACTTAAATTATTTACTCTGGACTTGAGATTCACTTCACTTGTCATTGAGTAGTTTTTTAATATTTGTTAAGATCTTTAATTTTTTCCTTCTTAGTAAAAAACCCTCTAAAAAAAATTAAAAGAATTTAAATTTCCTGAAAATTAATAAAAATTTTATTAGAAATATTCTTTTTTCTTCATTCATAAAATTATTTTGTCCAATCATCCTCTAAATAAATATTATAAAATCAAATGTTTATCATTGTTTTATTATACCATTGTATTGATGTGAGAAAATAGATTAAACACTCTGAATCATATGGTAATGACTTGAAACAATTTTTGAAATATTTCGTTTATAATTGATTATTCTTATTAAACTTTGTTGATACTTTGCTATTTAAGTTGGTTAAAATAAAAAAATCAGATAAATATTCGAACTTATAAAAAGATAAGGTTTATCATACTTACTACGTGAGAGATAGTAATATAATAAATAATATTCTATAAATATTTTAAATTTTCTTTATAGAATGGCACAACCGAATTGAATCAGACTTCAGATGGATTTTTTTCATCGATTCTTAACGATGAAGACCTCCAACTTGTGGAAATGATGGGCGAAAGTATGTATTCTATATTTTATATTTTCTTTTATCTAATTATCATTAATCATTTGTGCAGAGGTCCTTTTTATCATAGAGAAGATAAGATTAAAAATTGTATATCACCAGATATACACTTTGAATTTATATAGTAATTACACAAATAAAATTTATTGAAAATTTGTTAATATTGTAGAGCCTTAGTGAAATTTTTTCTTAATTATTTGAAGATCAAAATTCAAGTACACTTTTTTATTTATATAGACCTATATATTCAATAGCTAATATTCAAGGTTAGGAATAAAATTAAAATTTTTTTAATTTTGCATCCTTGACCATGACGTTATGAATAAGAAAGATTAAAAAATGAACATTGTACAGTAAAATCCAGAAATTAAATTTTAATAACTCATTTTTATGATATTTATATTAAAATCTCTTTGGCCTAGTGGTTGTTCTAAGATTTTCGGTAGCATGAATGGAAGGGAAGCTGTACATGTTCAAATGTTTGTCCAAGAAAAATTTTTTATTAGGGCTTGCCATAAAAAACATTTTTAGTAATCTATAAAGTAATCATCGTTCGAAATTTAACGCGCGGGAATGGAGTACAATCCTCGAACTTGGCAATTCTCTTCCCTTATTTTATCATTAAAATTTAATTCTTCTATGGGGCAAGTGCCTTAGAGACCACTTCAAAAGCTTCGCCCTCTAGTGAACGCTGTTTCAATAAAAATTTATCTCTCCTTTTTTCTTGAGCTTTACGTATATGAACTATCTAATAGATCTTTATAGCTTAGATATGTTCATTTTTTATTACTTATATCAAATAAATTATACGTTAAGAATAAGTTTTAGCTAATATTTCACTTGAAATTAGTAAGTTTTTTAATTATTTAATTTTAATTTTCTAATAATAATAACTACTTATTTTACAATTGAGCTTGAATTAGAATTTTAAAAAATAATTTTAAAACTTTTTATAAAGAACAAAAAAATAAGTAGCTCTGATATATTAGATTATTTCATTATTTCTTATATATTCAACAAGAGAATTAATAAATCACTTTGGACAATTTCTTTTATTCAAAAGAAGAGAATTTTTTTCTAAAACAAAGGTAAATAATAAATAAATATAGGGAAAATTTTAAAGATTTAAAACTATAAAGATTATAATAATGTGATAAATATATAATAATATATGGGACTCAACCTCAAGATCTTCTGGGCGGTTTCGACCCACAAAAATATTAAAAGCACATGAGATCGATTTTATTTATTACTAACCAAAAAAATGTTAATAATATTAATATAAATTCTTATTTATTTTCTACACTACTACACTTAACGGCAAAAAAA